>PVJN01037234.1:0-21031 GCA_004026805.1 Lasiurus borealis | reverse complement strand
TTGGGGGGGAACCCAGTCCTGCAGGGGAGGACAATTGAGGGGTGGGTACCAGGCCTGCAGGGAGGGTAATTGGGGAGGACAAGACCTGCAGAGGAGAGCAGTTGTGGGAGGACCAGGTCTGTAGTGGAGGGCAGTTGGGGGTACCAGGCTTGCAATGGAGGTCAATATGGGGGGATCCAGGCCTGTAGGAAAGTGCAGTTGTGGGGGACTAGAGCTGCAGTGGAGGGCAGCAGTGCGGGGACCAGGCTTGCAGGCGAGGATAGTTGGGAGGACCAGGTCTGCAGGGGAGTACAGTTGAGGGGGACCAGGCCTTCAGGGGAGGGTAGTTGGGGGAGACCAGTCCTGCAGGGGAGTGCAATTGAGGGGGACCAGGCCTGCAGCAGAGGGCAGTTTTGGGGATACCAGGCCATCAGAGGATGGCAGTTGGGGGAGACCAGGTCTGCAGAGGGAGGGCAGTTGTGGGTGATCAGGCCAGCAGCGAGGGCAGTTAGGGGTGACCACACCAGCAGATGAGGGCAGTTGTGGGAGACCAGGCTAGCAGAGGAGGATAGTTGGGGGGGGGACCCAGGTTTGCAGGGGAAGGCAGTTGGGGGGACCAGGCCTGAGGGGAGGGCATTTAAGTGTGACCAGGCCAGGAGGGGAGGGCAGTTGGGAGCAACCAGATTGGCAGGGAGGGCAGTTATGGCAATTGGGCCTGCTGGGGAGAAGTTAGGCATTGATCAGGCTTGCAGTGGAGTGGTTAGGGGGTGATCAGGGTGGCAGGCAGAAGAGTTTAGGGGCAATCAGTCAGAGGCAGGCGAGCAGTTGGGAGCCAGCAGTCCTGGATTGTGAGAGGGATGTCTGACCACAAGTTTAAGCCCTATCCTGGCCTAAATGGGTGGTTGGACATCCCTCAAGGGGTCCCAGATTGGAGAGAGTGCAGGCTGGGCTGAGGGACACCCCCCACCTCTAGTTGTTGTATAAATTGGTTCCTGTACTCTTTGATATTGGCTTCTTTCCCTCAGTGTAATTCTGTGGAGACTCACTCATGGACCTTTTTTTTTTATTATTTATTTTTTCTTATAGAGTAGTATTTCATGTATTGATGTTCCATGTTATACTTATCTGTTCACCTGTTCAAAATTTCTTAGTTTCCTGTTTTGGGTTGTTAGGGTTAAAGCAACGGTGAATACTTTTTCATAGTCTTTAATCTTGCTTTATTTAATTCATGTCACTTATTCATTGAGTATCCATTTCTGGTCCTTGGGCAATTGCTTCCTCAGTGTATTTTTTTCTTTGTTATTGATGAGAGAGGGAGAGAGGAATAGAGGGAGGGAGAAGGAAGGGAGGGAGGGATAAAGAGAAAGAGAGAGAGAAGAGAAGGGGGAAAGAGAGAGAAATATCCATGCAAGAGAGAAACATGGGTTGGTTGTCTTCCTCACAAGTCCACACCAGGGATAGAACCCACAACTCAGGCATATGCCTTGACCTCGAATCAAATGTGCACACTTTTCTTGCACTGATCAATGCTCCACCCAACCAAACCACTCCAGCCAGGACACATTCTTGTTTTTTTATCAGAAATTGAGAAGCTACTTTCCACTGTGGCTGTGCCATTTTCCATTACCACCAGCTATATGAGTGGACCAGTTTCTCTGCATCCATATTTATGCTCCTTTCTTTGTCCTTTGTCCTTGTTGATGCTCCAGAATTTTTTCTATTATATCTCTTCTGTTTTTCTGTAGCCATTTTTTTCATCATGAATCAGTTAGTGACAAATACTTTTGGTTTCCTTTTGTCTAAATGTAACTTTTTTTTGGCTTCACTCCTGCAGGATAGTTTCAGTGAATATAGCATGAGGTTGAAAATTTTTCTTAAAACATCTGAAATTTTTTTTCTTGTAGAAAGGGACAATGCACAAACCAATCATAAAGAGAACTCTCAGATGATTAATAACCCACAACTCTTGGGAAATAACAAGGGTGATCAAGATATGCCATGTGTCATCATCCTTTCTAACGGTGAGTTTGAAATAATGCATACAACTGTTTAATGTAGATTCATTAACCGTGTTAATGTGAGTGAATGGTAGCTTTTCCTAAATTAAAATTTATTAAATATAATCAATATAAAGTTTTACTTAAGTAATTTTAGCTGCACATGCAGTTGTAAGCAACAATACAAAAAGATCTTGTGTACAGATTCCTCAGTTTCCCCAATGATAACATCTTACAAAACTATAGCACAACACCACAACCAGAATATTGATATTGATACAAGCCACAGGTTTTATTGAGATTTTTTCCAGTTTAATTGTATTGATTTGTGTGTTTGTGTTTAGAACTGTTTGATATTTTCACATAAGTAGGTTTGATGTCCACCACCACAGTAAAGATACAGGATGCTTCCATCCCCATGTGGGTGTGCCACTTTGACCTTTTTATAACTACGTCCCTGGATATGCATGTGACTTGTGGCATGAATCAATAGTTCCTTCCCCCTTTTTAAAAAATTATTGAGGACTATTCTATGGTATTATGGATGTACCACAATTTGTATATTGGTTCATTGTTGAAGGACATCTAGATTTTAAAAATTTGCTTCATTAATTCATTTTACTCTTTGACTCAGTTTTTATTTCTCTGGGGTGAATGCCCAAGAGTGCAATTTTGGTCCTTTTGCGATGGTGTACTTAGATTTGGATAAGAAATTGTCCAGCGGTCCAGTGTGGCATTACCATTTCTCATTTCCGCTTGCAGTGGATGAGTGGACCAGTTTCTCTGCATCCATATTTGTGCTCTTACCTTTGTTCTTTATACTCCAAATTTTTTTCCATAATATGTTTCCTGTTTGAAAATTTTCCTTTAGCCATGCTGAAACATGAATCAGGTAGTAACAAACACTTTTGGTTTTCCTTTCTCTGTAAGTATCTCTATTTTGGCTTCATTACTGAAAGATAGTTTCTGTGCGCATAGAATATGAGGTTGGGAGTCTTTTCTTACAGCATTTGAAAAATGTTTTTCTTATAGAAGGAGACAAAGCAGGGAACAACCAGGAAGAAAACACTCAGACAACGAATAACACACGTGTCTTGGGGAATAACAATGGTGCTACAGATAATCCACGTGTCCTCATCTTTTGTGATGGCAGTGAGTTTGAAATTATACATATTGCAAATAGCTCTGTGTAATGTAGATTCATTAACATTCTTAATGGAGCTAGTGCTAGTTTTTCCTAATAAAAATTCAATTAAATTAATTAACTTAAAATGAAAAGGTTTATTTTGAATAACTTGTAACTGCATTTGCAATGGTAAGAAACAATACAGATCTTGTGTACAGTTGACCCAGTTCCCCCAATGAATTGGAAAACTATAGCACAATACCACAACCAGGATATTGACATTGATGCAATCTTCAAATTTCTTTGAGATTTCTCCAATTTAATTGTATTGATTTGTGTGTATGTGTTTAGTTGTGTTTGATTTTGTCACATGAATAAGTTTGATTTCTGTCACTTCACACAAGATACAGGACATTTCCCACCCATAAGGATGTGTCACCTGGTCCTCTTATAAGTACACCTCCCTCAGCCTAAGTCCCTGGATATACAGCAGACTTGTGGCATGTAGCTTCCTTCACTTTTATTGTTGAGGAACATTCCGTGGTATGGATGTACCACAGTTTGTATTTAGGTTCACTGTTGGAGAACATTTGGATTTTATATATATATTGCAGAGAGGAAGGAAGAGGGTGAGAGAGATAGAAACATTTACGATGAGAGAGAATCATGGATTGGCCGCCTCCTGCAATCCTGCAAGCCCCCCACTGGGGATTAAGCCCATAACCTGTGCATGTGTCCTTGACTGGAATCGAACCTGGGACCTTTCAGTTTGCAGGCCAATGCTCTATCCATTGAGCAAAACTGGCGAGGGCAAGATTTTTAATATTGCTTCATTTCATTCATTTTACTCTTCCACACATTTTTTATTTCTTTGGGATGAATGCCCAAGAGTGCAATTCCTGGTCCTTTGGTAATGGTGCCCTCCATTTTTGGTAAGAAACTGAGAATCTGCTTTCCAATGTGGCTTTACCATTTTCCATTCCCACAGGCAATGTATAAATGGACCCCTTTCTTTGCATCTATATTTGTTCTCTTTCCTTTGTTCTTTGTTCTTCTTGATCCTTGAGAGTTTTTTTTCCTCTGATAGCTTTCCTGTTTGGAGATTTTCCTTTAGCATTTTAAAACATGAATCAGATAGTGACAAATACTTTTGGTTTCCTTTTGTATGTAAATATCTTTATTTTGGCTATATTCTGAAAGATAGTTTCATTGGATATAGAATGTAAGGTTGGTAGTCTTTTCTTATAGCATTTGAAAATTGCTTTTCTTACAGAAGGAAGAAAAGCACAGAACAATCGGGAAAAGAACACTCAGATGAATAACAGAAAGATGTTGGGGAATAATGGTGGTCGAGATATTGCACGTGTTCTCATCCTTTGTGATGGTGAGTTTGAAAGGATACATGTTACAAATAGCACTGTTTAGTGTAATTCTTTAATATCTCAATGTGAGCTAGCGGTAGCTTTTCCTAATGAAAATTCAATTAAAATTAACCAATTAAATATTAAAGTTTTATTTTGAGTGAAATTTAACTGCACATACAATTGTAAGAAACAATATAGAGAGATCTTGTGTACTGTTGACCCAGTTTCCTCCAATGATAACATCTTGCAAAACTATATAGCACAATACCACAATTAGGATGTTGACATTGATACAATCCACAGATTTTTCCACCTTTGGCTTAATTGTATGGATTTGTATGTGTGGTTTAGTTCCGTTTGATTTTGTCATATGAGTAGGTTTGATTTCCATGACTTCGGTCAAGATAATAGGACATTTTCATCCTCATTCTGATCTGTCCCTTTACCCTTTTAAAATACACCTGTCTCAGCCTAAGTCCCATGATATGCAGTTGACTTGTGGCATGAACCGGCTCTTCTTATTTGTTGTTGAGGACTTTTCCATGGTATGGGTATATCACAGTTTGTATAGTGTTTCACTGTTGAAGAACATCTGGATTTTCCCCCTGTTCAGTGTTGCAGGTACATTTTTGATGGCCCTTCATGTGCCAATTTTTGTGTAAACATAAATTTGGATTTCCCAAGAGTTTAGATGCTTAGTTGCATGGTAATGACATGTGTAGTGTTATAAGAAACTGCCAATAATTTCTCAGAGAGCCTGTGCCCTTTGACTATTCTCCTAGCAATATATGATTTACCAAGTTTCTAGACCTCTATGTTCCTGCTGCTTTCATTATTCTTTCTTCCTCTTTGATGCTCCAAGATTTCTTCTTTCCTCATTCTTTTCTACATGAGATATTCCTCTAGCCATTCTCAAATGTAAACTGCCTATCGAGATATATTTTTAGCTTTCTTTTGTGTGATAATATCTTTATTTCATCTTCTTTTAAAAATGTCTGAATGGTCATTTCTTTATTTTCAGCTTTCTTGATGTATAATTGACTAGTAAAATAGTAATCTATTCATATTGTACAATGTGATGATTTGATACACACATATATTGTGAAAGGATTCTCACCATCAAGTTAATTAACACATTCATCATCTCCCCTGTGTACTTTGTTATATTTCGTTGTGAGAACTCTGAACTTGTACTTTCTAAGCAAATTTCAGTTATACAATACAGCATTATCAACTATAGTCACCATGTTTGTTATACATCCTCAGACATTAGTTCACTTTTTTACTGAGAGTTTGTACACCATTACCAGCCTCTCCCTATTTTTCACATGTCCCAGCCCTTGGCAGCCACCATTCTACTCTGTGTTTCTGTAAGTTTGACTTCTCTCTTTTTAGATTTCACATATGTGATACCACACAGTATTAGTCCTTTTCTGTCTGGCTTATCTCACTTAGCATAACACCTTCCAGGTCCATCTGCTTAGTGTTTGAATGTTAGTTCACCTGGTATGGAATTCATGATTGATATTTCTTACCTTTCCATACTTAAAAGTATTTTATTTATAGAAATATTGATAGAAGCTCAAACTAGCATGGCAAAGAGCCCTGAGACAACAAATGATCCATGTTTCTTGGAAAACCACACTAACCCAACAATTCCTCTGTGTGTTGTTGTATTCGTCCCAGTTTTGGTGAGTTTGAAAAGAAATCTGACAGGTAGAATATTTAATCTAGATTTATCAACACCCTTAGTGAAAAGATAGTGGCAGCATTTTCTAATTAAAGTTTATATGTTCAGAAAAAATTGTGTTGCACCTGCATTTGTAATACATGTTACAGTGAAATTATGTGTTACCAAATTTCACTAGCAGTATGAACTTGCGAAATGGTAGAAATTTATCATCACTAAGATAAATTATATGACATCCTCCAGATATTATTGAGATGTCCTCAGTTTAATTTGTGCTAATGTGTGTATTTAGTTCTATATGATTTTATCACATATCCTCTACATAAGGCATGCCCCAAGTAGTTCCATCATCAGTATGATCTCTCATATTGCTCTTCTATAAGCATACTGACCAACCTTCAGTTGACATTGCCATCTTCCATCTCCTGCCCTGTCTTTGGCTGCTGTTAAAAACAAATCTGTTTCCCAGATTTATAATTTTTCCCTTTGTTATATAAATAGAATCCTAGGGTGTTTGAGATTGGCTTCTTTTACTCAGTGTAATTCCCTGGAGACTAACTCACATCCTTGTGTATATCACTTGTTCCTTCATTTTTATTGCTGAATAGTATTTCATGGTATGGGTTTTCCATGGAATATTTGTCTGTGCACCTTTTCAGAACTTCTGGGATTCCTGTTCTGGGCTGTTAGCTTTAAATCTGCTAATAATACTTGATCATATTTTTAAATCTTGGTTCATTTCATTGATTACACAATTTCATAGATTTCATTTCTCTGGATAAATGTCCAAGAGTGCAATTTCTGGTCCTTCAGGGTTTGTTTTCTTAGTTTTTGATAAGAAACTGACAAACTGCTAGCCAGTGTGTCTTTATCATTTTCCATTCCCATCAGCAATGTAGACCAGTTTTTCTGCATCCATATATGTGCACTTTCCTTTGTCCCTTGTCCTTGTTGTTTCAGATTTTTTTCTATCACACTGTATGTCTTTTCCATTTGAAGATTTTCCTTTAGTATTTTTTCAACAAGAATCAGTGAAAAATTATTTTGGCTTCTTTTTTGTCTGTAAATATCTTTAGTTTTGCTTCGTTACTGAAGGTTAATTTTGTTTGATATAGTTTAGAGCTTTGGAAGTCTTTTCTTACAGGATTTGAAAAATATTTTCCTTATAGAAATGGACAAAGCACAGATCAAAAAGGAAGAGAACACTCAGATGGTGAATAACCCAGGAGTCTTGAGAAATAACAAAGGTGGTAGAGATACAACAAGGGTCCTCATCCATTCTCAAGATAGTAAGTTTGAAATGATACACATTACAAATAGCACTGTTTAATGTAGATTCATTAACATCCTTCATGTAAGCCGGTGTTAGTTATTCCTAATTAAATTAATTAAAACTAATTAATTAAAATTAAAAGTAATTGTAAGAAAAAATACATAGTTTGTGTACACTTTAGCTATTGTACAAGGTCAAATTCAAGACATAGTCATTGATGGACTCAACATTTTTTATTGAGATGTACTTATTTTTATGTGTGTTTATTTTTGTGTGTTTAGTTATATTCTATTTTATGTAATTTCATGTCAGGAATAGGTTTTATGTCATCTATCACAATTCACATTCAGAACATTGGCTATAAGGAATAAAGCTGCTATGAGCACTCGTGTACAGGTTTCTGTATGAACATCAGTTTTTCATTGCTCTGGGACAATGCCCAAGAGCACAGTTACTGGGTTCTTTGGCAGTGGTAAGTAGTGTTTTGTAAAATTTTGGCCAACAGTTTTCCAGGGTGGCTGTAGTGTTTTATATTCCCATCAGTCAAGTGTGAGTAATCAAGTTTCTGTGATCTTTGTATTGTTCTTACTTCCTTCCTCATGGTCCAAGATTTCTTCCTTCATCATTCTGTTTGAAGATTTTCCTTTAGCCATTTTTTAAAAAATATATTTTATTGATTTTTTAATATATTTTATTGATTTTTTTATAGAGAGGAAGGGAGAGGGATAGAAAGTCAGAAACATCGATGAGAGAGAGACATCGATCAGCTGCCTCCTGCACGCCCCACAGTGGAGATGTGCCCGCAACCAAGGTACATGCCCCCAACCTGAATCGAACCTGGGATCTTTCAGTCCGCAAGCCGACACTCTATCCACTGAGCCAAACCGGTCTCAGCCCTTTAGAAATTTTTAAGGGTACATCAGATAGTGACAATTTAAAAACTTTTTTCCTTTGTATGTGGATGTCTTTATTTCTCCTTCATTTCTAAAGGGTAGTTCTTCCTGATATAAAAATTACTGTTGAAATCTCTTGTCTTTCAGCACTTTAAAATATTTTACTTAACAAAATGTTGTTCAAACAGATTCCAGCACAGAAATAAAATCTGAGACAATGACTTACCCAATTGCAGTGAAAAATGAGGTTAAAGAAGAAAATATTGACTCAGGATACTGCCTCTCTCCTGGTTATGGTGAGTTTGAAATAATATATACTATAAGTAGCACTCTTTAATGTACATTCATCAATTTTTTAATATTAATAATTGCTTTTTCAAAATTAAACTTTTTACTTTGAGGTATTTCAGAACACATGTAGGTACAAGAAATAATACAGACAGATCTTATATACTCTTTACTCAATTTATCTCAATAGTAATATTTTGTAAAACTATAGTAAAATATCACAATTAGGTTGTTGACTTTAATACAATCCATAGATCTATGCATATATCCCAGTTTTACTTGTGTTTATTTGTTGTACGTGTATTTAGTTCTCTGCACTTTAGTAACCTGTTTAGGTTCAGATTTTCACCACTACAGTGATAACACAGAACTGGTCCACCACTTCCAGGAACCCCGTTATTTCCTTTTTATAACCACACCTACCTTATTCATGTCATTTCTTCCCTGACTTCATTCTTAACCCATCCAAGTACTAATGTGTTCTTTATAATTTTACTAGAGGCCCAGTGCACGAAATCTGTGCATTCAGGGGGGTGGGTGGGGTACCTCAGCCCAGCCTGTGACCTCTTTTGTCTGGGATTCCTGGGGGGATGTTTGACTGATGACTTAGGCCTGCCCCCCCAGAGGGGGGCGCCTAAGTTGGCAGTCAGACATCCTAAGCACTACCATGGAGGCAGGAGAGGCTCTTACCACCGCTGCTGCACTCACCAGCCATGAGCTCGGCTTCTGGCTGAGCAGCACTCCCTCTGTGGGAGTGTACTGATCACCAGGGGGCAGCTACTGTGTGAAATATCTGCCCCCTAGTGATCAGTGAGCGTCATAGCAACCAGTTGTGCCACCATTCAGTCAATTTGCATATTAGCCTTTTATTATATAGGATCATTGTAAGAATTTTATACTAATGGACTCAATATAGTATGTATCCTTTTGGGATCCCTTTTATTTCATTGAGCATAATTCCCTGGAGAGTCAGCCAAATTGCTTCATGTGTCGGTAATTTCTTCCTTTTTATTTCTGAGTACTATTCTATGGTATGGCCATACATAAATTGTTTATCTGTTCACCCATTGTAGGATATGGTTTTTCCAGTCTTTAACTATTAGGAGTAAAGCCAATATGAATTCTCATATACAAGTTTTTCTTGTACAGGTTTTTGTGTGAACATAAATTTTCATTTCTTTATAATAAACTAGAGGCCTGGTGTATGACATTCATGAACTGAGCAGGGGGGGTCCCCTCAGCGTAGCCTGTGCCCTCTCACAATCCAGGACCCCTCAAGGGATGTCTGCCTGCCAGCTTAGGGGATTGGGCCTAAGCTGGCAGTCAGACATCCCTCTGGCCGTCTGGGGCTCTGACAGTCTGAGACCCCTCGCTCCTTAACTCGGCAGGAGAGGCTCCACATCACTGCCACTGCACTTGCCAGCTGTGGGCCTGGATCCTGGTTGAGTGGTGTTCCCCCTGTGGTAGTGCATTGACCACCAGGGGGCAGCTCCTAAGTTGAGTGCCCCATGGTGGTCAGTGTGCATCATAGCTACTGGTTGTTCTGATTTGCATATTAGTGTTTTATTATATAGGATGCCCAAGAACACAATTGCTGGTTGGTATGCTAATTTATATGTTTAGTTTATAAAAAACTGGCAAACATTTTCTAGAATGACTACCATTTTTTATTCCTACCAGCAGTGTATAAATGATTCAGCTTCACTCCATCCTCATCAGCATTTGATATTTTTACTATTTTAAAATTTTAGCTATTCTGATAGGTGTGTAATAAGATTTTCTTGTGGATTTAATATGCATTTGTCTTTGGTTAATGATGTACAGCATATTTCCATGTGCTAATTTTCCATCTGTTTGGTCTTTTCTCTGAAATATTTTTTCTCTCTTATTAAAGTAATGTCTGTGTTTTTACTGCTGACTTTTTAGAGTTGCTTAAATATTTGTAGATCCTAGTCTTTTGTTGGATGTGTGGTTTGCAAATATTTTCTTCTTGTCTGCAACTTGCCTTTTCATCCTCTACAGATTATTTTTGGAGAGAGAAAGTTTTTAATTTTCATGAGATTTAATTTATCTTTTTCTTTTGTATATAGTACTTCTAGTCTTGAGTCTGTGAACTGTTTGCTTATTCCTCTAGTCCAAAATTTTCTTCTTTTTTCTTTTATTTTTATATTTTACACTTATATACATTTGTGACCCATTTAGAGCTGATTTCATATAAGGTTTGAGAGAGGTTGAGATTCCTTTTCTTTTGCCTATGAATATACAATTTCTGCAGCACTATTATTTGAATTGCTTTTATTCCTCCATTGAATTGGTTTTGTATCTTAATAAAAAAATGATTAGGCATATTCATGTAGATCTACTTCTGGGCTCTCTATTGGGTTCCAGTGATCTATGTTTCTATTCCCCTGCCAAACCACATTGTTGTGATTACTGTTGTTATGCAGTAAATGTCACCATCAGGTAAAATGATTTCTCCTATTTTGTTCTTTTTCAAAATTGTTTTTAGCTATTCTATATCTGTGACTTTGCATTCTAATTTTAGAATAAACTTTATTATCTTTCTAAAACCTTTGCTGTGATTTTGATAGGACTTTCATTAAACTTACAGATCAACTTGAGAAAAATTGACATCTTTAGAATGTTGAATCTTCTCATCTATTAGCATTGTATGTCTGTATTTATAAGGCCTTCTTTGATTTATTTTATTTAAATATGTTTTTATTGATTTCAGAGAGAGAGAAGGAGAGGGAAAGAGAGGTAGAAACATCAATGATGAGAGAGAATCATCCATCGACTGAGTCCTGTACTCCTCCTATGTGCCCTTATTGGGTATCAAACCACGACCTTCTGGTTCATAGGTCAAAGCTCATGCTAAGACATATCAGCTGGGCTCTTTGTTTTATCATTTTGTAATTTTCATGATACATACTTTAAAGAAGACTTTTAAAAAAATATGTTTTATTGATTTTTACACAGAGAGGAAGGGAAAGGGACAGAGAGTCAGAAACACTGATGAGAGAGAAACATCGATTAGCTGCCTCCTGCATGCCCCCTACTGGGGATGTGCCTGCAACCAAGGTACATGCCCTTGACTGGAATCAAAGCTGGGACCTCTCAGTCCGCAGGCTGATGCTCTATCCACTGAGCCAAACCAGTTTTGGCTATTCTGTATATTTAAAAAAAAAATAAGTTTTATCTAAGTATTTTTTGAAGATGCTATAAATGGTATTATATTTTAACTTTTGGTTTATATATTTTTATTGTTAGTATATAGAAATGAACTTAAATTTTGAGTGTTGATCTTGTATCCAGTGGCCTTTCTGAACTTAGGAGTCTTTTTTAATAATTATTTGGAACTTTCTACATAATCATCTTTCTTGTATTATGCCATGTACAATTAAGGGTCATTTTATTTCTTCCTGTAAAATCTATATATATCTTATTCCTTTTTACTTGCATTATTGTAGTGGCTAGAAATTACAGTGTTTTGTTGAATAAGAATGTATATACTTGTCTCTGATCTTAAGGGGAAAGTACTTAGTCTTTCACCATTGAGTATGATAATATTTATTAACTTGAGGTAGAGTCTCTTCCTAATTTGCTGAGAGTTTTTTAAAAAGTATGAATGCTTATAAATAAGTAATATTATAATGGATATATTATTGGATTGTTTTTTTAAAAAAAGTTGATTAAGAATTTTTGTGTCCAAGTTCATGAAAAATATTGGTTCTCTATTTTTCTTTTTCTTGTACAATCTCTGTCAGGTTTTGGTATCAGGGCATACTAGCTTCATAAGATGAGTAAAGGTTCCTCCTCTTCTATTTTGTGGATGAGTATATGAAACATTAGTGTTAGCTCTTTAAATGTTTGCTAAAAATCTCCAGTAAAATTACCTTGGCTTGTAGAATTCTTTTGGGGAGATTTACAATTGTGTATATATATGTAACATTTAAGTGCTGCAACTTTGATTCCACTCAGATGCCTTTGCCATTCTCACTTTTAATTATTTTTTAAAATGCTTTTTTATTTATTTCAGAGAGGTTGGGAGAAATAGAAAGGTCAATAATGAAAGACAATCATTGATAGGCTTCCTCCTGCACAGGCCCTGCTGGGGAGCAAGCCCACAACCTGGGCATGTGCCCTGACTGGGAATCAAACCGTGACCTCCTGGTTCATAGGTCAATGCTCAACCAATGAGCCACTCTGAGCAGGCTCACTTTTAACTATTATTGTTTAGGTTTCAGATGGTGTTTTCATTTTTGTTTCAGTTATCACATATGATTTACGAAACACATGCTAGTATTGTATTTACCCATATTTCTTCTCTTTCTGGTCTTTATTCCTTTTTATAGTTGAATAATATTCTATGGCATTGGATTTATCATAGTTTATTTAACCATTCACCTGTTGAAAGACATCTGTGTTGTTTACAGCTTTTGGCAATCAAGAATAAAGCTACTAAGAGCACTGGTGTCTTAACATGATACTTGGGTGTTTGTGGCATCATGAGCTTTTATTTTTCTGGCATAAATTTCCAACAGAAAATTGCTGTGTCATGTAGTAATTGCAGATTTGGTTTTCTAAGAAATCTGCAAACTGTTTTCTAGTGTGATTGTTCTAGTTTATATTACTGAGTTTCTCTGCATGCATGTTTCTCTTTCTATTGTTTTCTCTTCCTTCCTGATGCCCCAAGATTCCTTATGTCATCATTAAATTTCTGTTTGAAGATCTTCTTTGCCATTCTTTAAGAGTAGGTATGCTAGATACAAACACAATTAGTTTTCTTTTGTCTGAGGATATGTTATTTCTTCTTCATACCTGAAGGATAGTTTGCTAGATATAGAATTTACACTTGAGAGATTCTTTTCTTTCAGCACTTTTACCTTTAGATATAATTGTAAAAGCAGACAGTGTGGAAAACAGCCATGGAACAATGTTTTCCCCAATTGACAATAGCTATGAGTCTTCCTCATCATCTGAATAAATCCCTTTGGATATGGGTGAGAGTGAAATGTGACACATAGTACAAGTAGCATTACTGGACCTATCTTCTTCAACATTCTTGATACAAGCCAATGGAAGCTTTTCATTTTCTACTTTGAGGGCTGGTTTTTGGTGATACAGTGATTACCAACATTTATTGAGTTTATCTTATGTGCAAGCCACTGTGCTAATCAACTGTTATGCCTCTTCTCCATTAATATTCTTCATGATGTAGGTACTTTTATTACACATATTCCCAGTCACAGAGCCGATGATTGGCAGTTCTGGAACTCTTAATCCAGTTTTCTCTAGCTTTAGAGCTTGTGTTCCTTAATAGTTTCCTATACTGCCTGCCAAGACACAGAGACAGAGATTATGAGACCCCAAGTTTCAAGGTCTTTAAGGGCAAGTCTCCCTAAACATTTTATAGTTTGTTTGTGTCTCTATTTCTAAATAGCTAATCTGTTATTAATATCTTAGCAGGGCTTAGCAAGCTTTTTCTGTAAAGGGCTAGATAATAACTATTTTAGGCTTTGTGGGGCCTCTGGTGTCTGTCACAGTACTCAATTTGCCAC
Source organism: Lasiurus borealis (assembly GCA_004026805.1). Lineage (NCBI taxonomy): Eukaryota > Metazoa > Chordata > Mammalia > Chiroptera > Vespertilionidae > Lasiurus > Lasiurus borealis. Next base: position 6,860 of record PVJN01037234.1, on the reverse strand, counting down.
TACAGCATGAAAGTAGCCACAGATGTAAGCAAATGAGTGGCTGTGGTTGTGCGCTAATGACTTCATTTATAAAAACTGGTGGTGGGGTTAGCCTGTGGACTATAGTTTTCTGACTCCTGTCCTACAGACCCTTTCTTTTAAATTATTTTGTTACCCAAATTAGAAGAATCTTTAAAAATTGAAACTTTAAAAACTTATACTAAATGAATACTTTGATATGCCATTGTTAGAAATATAAATTGGTGAAACTTTCTGAAGGGGTAATTTGTATAAAAACCCATAGAAGTATTTATGCCATCTGACTCAGTAATCCCATTTCTATCTAAATGTATAATTAAAAAAAAAAGATTTGTATTAACATTTTGGTACAAGAATGTTCTTTACAGAATCATGAGAAATTGGAGACAGACAAATAGGCAACCATAAGGAATTGGTTAAGTGACTCCTGGAATATTCATGTTATAAAAGGCAGTAAAACAGGGGCTCCTGAATCAGGCTACTTTATGTCTTCCTAACCTTGAGAACTTCAGCTACTTCTCTAACCTAAATATTAGTTTCTTCCTCTGTGAAGTGACAGAGACTATAGTACCTACTTCATAGAATTGTGAGGCTCAAATGGGATAATTCATTTAAAGTTTCTAACACAATTCACAGGATATAAGTGAAAAACAAATGTCACCTGTCACAAAACTCATGACAGGAATGCAGAGATGGAAAAAAAATCACAGAAGAAACTGAAGAAATGCTGAAAATATAATGTTAAGAGAAAAATCAGGATTCAGATTATGTATAAAGTATGATTTCAGTTTTGTGTTTAAAAAATAAATAAAAAATAATGGAAGACATTAGCAGGAGATAAATGGTTTAGAGCACATGGCTTATAGACAGACAGACTTAGATTTTAAAGCTGGTTCTATAACCAGCAGTGTGATTTTATTCAAATATCTTACCTTTTCTTGGCTTCAGTTTCCTCTTCTGCTAAGTGGGATTAAGTTGTTAGGGTGATGAAATCAAGCTTATAGATGTAAAATATTTAGCACAGTGTTGGATACTCAATAAATGCTAGCTATTTTTAAATTTTCTCAGTTGTACTTACATAAACTTTCCAAATTGTCTTCAGGGAACATATATTCATTCACTCAGTAATATAGCTCTGAGTCTACTTTTAGAGCATCAAAAAGGAGCAATGCGATCTCAGAGCAACATCTATACACTGAGTGGCCAGAATATTATGATCTTTGAACGCATAATAATCTGGTCACTCAGTGTATATCCTCCTATATAATAATAGGCTAATATGCAAATTGTCCCCTCCATTAGGAGTTGACCAGCAAGCAGGCTGGCCAACCGCTCATGTCCCCTCCCCCTGGCCAGGCTGGTCGGACCCCACCCATGCGCGCGCGTGCGCGCGCGCACGCACACACACACACACACACACACACACACACACACTGAGAGGCCAGATTATGCGTTCAAGAGATCATAATAACCTGGCCACTCAGTATATATATAAAAGCCAAGTGACCAGAACATGGGAATGACTGGAATGACCAGAATGATTGGTTGCTTTGATGTGCACTGCGGCCCTGATCAGCCCCACACACCCCAATTGGGGGCTGGGTCAGCCAGCCAACCACCCGTGGCCCCTCCTCCAAGCTGGCCCTGCCCCCAGTTGGCCCCAATTGGGGTGGGTCCTCCAGAGCCCACCTGTGCACAAATTTATGCACTGGGCCTCTAGTGTTTACGTATACACTTGAATTAAATTTATTTAAGACAAGGAACAGAATACTTCAAGCCTAGCAAAAGTGAAACATGCTAACAATAATGCAGATGACATCAAAGACAGTCAATTAAGGAAAAAAAGAAATAAGTATAAAACAAAATTCACCCAAGTAGAAATTTGTGAATTAGAATTTAGGTGAATTTTCTTGGGCACTTCCACTGTAGCTTTGACTGAAAAAAAAACAAAGATTTTATTTGTTTCCTGTATTTTTAAAGGATATCTTGGTGATCCAAAAAGAAATGTCATGATTCCTAGAATGCATTTGGTGAGCGCACAGAGGAAGCCCGAACCTAAGCATGCAGCCCGCTACTTGGCTCGCAATTTGTTCCCCAGGGAAGTCCTGCTTTGCAGCACAGCAGGTGCTAATTCCAACCTATCACATTCTCGTGGCCGCCAACCCCTAGATCCAAATATAATGGCTGCATTAAGAGGTATGTAAAGGCATGGAGTCTTGTTTTATCATCATTTGGGCATTTGGTGGATATTAATGGCAGTAGAAGAAATAATGAAGTGTTGTTAAATTTTAGAACTGTTCACTTTTTCACTTGTCCGACCCAGATTTTACAATTTAATAGTGTGTAATGGGTAGCAACTTCTGGAGAATAAAACTTGTTCAAAGACTGGTAGAATAAGACAAGCTTTATTGATTATATAGTTCCTTATGGTTAGTACTAAGTCAGTTCTTCAGTGCTGAAACTGAGTATTAAAACAAAACAAAGTTAAAAATAAGTGAGAAACAAAACCACCTTTCAGTGCTAATAACTGGCAACACAGAAGTAGACTCTCATGATTAATCCACGTTAGCATCCTGCCTCCCAGAAATGTCTATGGTGGTCCTAGAACTCGTTGGCACTGAAGATATAAGGTTAAGTATTTCTTTCTGAAAGAAGGTCGCAGTCTAGAAATGGATATATTGAGGGAAACAATAAATTGCAACTCAATGTAGTAATGCTGTGAAACCTCAGAGAGCAGCACAACTACTTTGAGGGCATTAGGGAAAGATTGCTAAGGACAAAAAAATTAAGCTGGGTTTGGAAGGATTCTTTAAGGAGGTAAAGAAAATAGGAAGGGTATTCTAGGCAGAGGGAATAGTTTATGGGGAAGATAAACATGTTATGCGTACAAATAAACCATGGTATAATATTTGCAATAATACCATTTTCTCATTACAGATTTCCTTTATTTTTTAGTTCTAAATTATCCATAGGGTTATTAAATGGCATTAGCATCCTGACCTATTTGACTTTTTACATTTTAAAGCACCAAAACCTGATTACTAGTCCTTTGGTCAGTGTTTTAGGGAACTTCACATTAGAAGAAATGAGATAGTCAGCAAAGCATCATTTCTGGGTAGAATTTCTAAACTCTCAGAAAAAGTTAGAGAAATGAATGACAAAGATAGAAAATGTCAGTATTTTAAATACAAAATTTCTTTGCTATTTTTTTCTAATTCTCTTGAATCCTTTATGCTGTTTGCAGAGTATCTGATAACTATCTTTCCCAACCATGATTTGCGTGAATGTGGAAGAGACTGGAGAGCCTGTATTTCTTATGTCAATTCTCTGATCCGCTATTTGTGTTCTGCAGCCAAAAGAAACCCAGTAAGTTATTTTTCATCTAAATATGGTCACTGCTGTACAAATGCATTCTGAATACAACTCCACAACAGAAAGCACAACGCACAGGATCTTCAGGCGTGTGGTCACAATCTTGTCTGTTTACTTTAGGGACAGGATATATTCTCTCAAAAACATTCTGCCTATTTATTTCACTCTTTGGTATTTATACTCTACAAAAATATCCAGATACAGTGTTGTAATTAGTATGTGTAAGCCAAAGGTATACTAGAAAAAAGTTAAAACTACAAAGATATTTGGCAAATCTTTTTCAGTGTCCTGAGTAACACAGAGAAGAGCAGACTGTGGTGCTGCTTAGCTATTCTAGTGATAGTTCAGGATGGTACAGGAGAAAAGAAAGGCACTTTTTTTTTTTTAACCATTTCACTTTTAGTGATGGAAAAACCTGGTGAAATGATGCATCTCAGGTTAAGCTATTGCAGATATTTTATATTCTGTATGGTTATATGGCTTCTCTATCATCTATTCTATCTTCAAAATCCATTAGAGATTTTTTTTTTTAAACACAAATGGGACAGTAGGGAAGAGTATCATGTATATCGCCTTCTCTCTCTCTTTTTTTTAAAAAGTATATTTTATTGATTTTTAAAGAGAGGAATGGAGAGAGGTAGAGAGCTAGAAACATTGATGAGAGAGAAACATTGATTAGCTGCCTCTTGTACACCCTCTACTGGGGATGTGCCTACAACCAAGGTACATGCCCTTGACCGGAATCAAACCTGGGACCTTTCAGTCCACAGGCTGATGATCTATCCACTGAACCAAACCACTCAAGGCTATTGCCTTCTCTTGACAAACTTAATGACAATTCCTAATTTCCACCTACCTCTTGAAAAACTTCATTTTATTACTAGATGCCCAGTGTCCCTTAGCCCAGCCTGCACCCTCTTCAATCTGAGATCCTTCAGGGGATATCCACAGGGATCAGGCCTAAATTGGCAGTTGGACATTTTTCTCACAATCCAGGACTGCTGGCCCCTAATCACTAGCCTGCCTGCCAGCCTGATCACCCCCTAACCACTCCTCTGCCAGCTGATTGATACCTAATTGCTCCCCTGCCAGCCCAATGGCCCCCAACTTCCCTCCCCTGCTGGCCTGGTCACCCCAAACTGCTCTCCCTTGCTGGCCTGGTTGCTCCCAACTTCCTTCCCCTGCTGGCCATCTTGTGGTGGCCATCTTGTGATGACATAGGGAGGCCATCTTGTGACCACAAGGTTGTGGCCATCTTGTATGTGAGGGCTGTTAGTCAATTTGTATACTACCTCTTTATTATATAGGATTACCATGTTTAGTCACTCCTGTGTCACTAGAGTAAGTTTATGGAAACTGTTTGCCAAGAATATTTGTAGCTGAGCTTACGTTTTTTTGGTGAATGACTTGAATTCAGTGATAGCTCAAGTACCATCTGTCTGAAACCAAATTTGCTTATTTTTCACATTCCCTTTTATAGCCTACAAAAACTGCACCCTAAACATTTGAATGTAAGATTGAGATGCTGCATGGAAAATGGTAATTTGCACATTTGCTTAGACATCAGAAGAGAAACAGCATCTGCCAAGTGTCTGCTGTGTACTTGACTAGGAGTTGGGCAGGTCCTTGCCACTCAAAGTGGATCTGAGGACCAGCATCAGCAGACTGGAAAGCGTGTGAGAAATGAAGTCTTGAGTTCCATACCAGACTTAGTGAGGCAGAATTTGCATTTTAACAACAGCCCCAGGTGATACATGTGCACAATGGAGTTTGAGAAGCCCTGGCCTAGGGCAGTGGTTGTCAATCCTGGATAAATATTAAATCATGTGAGACACTTTTAAGATAAGATATTAATCCCTGAGCTCCCTCACTCTTTGCACCAGTTTCTGATTGAATTTGCTTAGAGTGGGACTCAAGTAGAGCTTTTTTTTTTTTAAAAGATCACTAGGGTAATTCAAATTTTCAAATGTGTAGCCAGATTCGAAACCCACTGGGGAAAGAAAACAAACAAAAAACATTAAAAAACAAACAAACAAAAAGTTGTGATCTTCAAGAAACTCATTTATTCATGAAATGTTTATTTTCTGCCAGCTATTATCATTCAGTTAATTAGATAGAGCTATGAAGTCCACCAGGAAGTAGCAGTTACAGCATCTTGAGGAAGAATTTGTACCCATACTTCTTTGATCATAGCACACAATATCAAGTCTTTAGCCTATCTTATGAGAGACAGTTGCTTTCCCACCAGCCTGGGTGCTTGGATAAATGATGGAGCATTTCCATTCTTTCTCACTATGGAACATTGTTAACAGATACAATTTTGTGTTTCAGCAGAAAACTGTTGTGCCCACCAAACGCAATACACCAGCATTTGCAGATTTGGATGATAAAAGGGATGATGATGGTGGTGAAGGCAGTTCCCTACAATCTAAGCAAGCAGCTGGCTCAGAAACAAGTGCAAGTGGGAGTTCTCAGCCAAACAGCGGCGCTGCCTCTGAAGGATTTGAAAATCCTCCCCCTGAAGCTCCACCTTACAGAGCATTGTGTGAGTTTTAAAATAACTTCTCTTGATGCTGAATAATCTTCTCTTCATGCTCTTATGATGTTTACTGTATTATCTTTCTACTTTTATGTATGCTTGAAAATGTTCATATAAGAACTATAAACAACATAATCAGTTATATTAGTGAATTATTGAAATATAGATACTTAGTTCTGAAACTGATCGTTTTAACATTAAGCAAAATCTGTTATTTTTCCTTTGGAAAATGGTTCTTGGTAGCCAACTTCTTTGACAGGTTAGGCACGCTGATCTGCAAGTAAAGATGAAGGAGCTAAAGCTGGGTGAATAGAAGCAATCCAGGGGTCTTGCTCTGTGTGCCAGGCACATTGTGGTGTTCTACAAAGAGTTTGTGTGTGAATTAATGAATCCCATTCTTCAGAACATTGTACCCTTATGCTAGCTGTCTGCTGGAGATGCATCCTCTTTCATTAGTGTCATGTGGCAGTAGATTCTGCAGGTGACCCATGCTTCCCAGTGATCCCTCCCCAGAATTTTGGAGTTTGGGGACACCTGAGGTAGCAAAACTATCTTCTGTCTCTCACTGCCTCTATATCAACCCTAAGTAGAACATTACCTGTGAACCTATTCATATGAAATTATTTTTTCTCCAATTGTATTTCATTTTTATTAAATTTATAGGGGTGACTGGTTAATAAAATTATATAGGTTTCAGATGTATAATTCTATAATACATGGTTTCTACATTGCATTATGTTTACCATCCCAAGTCAATTCCCCTTCCATCACCATTTATCCCCACTATTCTCCCTCTGCCTTCCCTTACCTCTTCCCCTCTGGTAATCACCATACAGTTGTCTGTAACTAGTTTTTGCTTAATCCGTTTACCTTTTCCAACCAGTCCCACAATCCCCCTCCATTCTGACAGCTGTCAGTCTGTTCTCTATCT
>PVJN01037233.1:0-21013 GCA_004026805.1 Lasiurus borealis | reverse complement strand
AGACATCATAACTATAAAGACAGAGAAAGAGAAGACATCATTAGAGAAGATAGGTATTAATGGTGGTTCCTTTTGCAAACTTGTTTCTCTAATAATAGGTACCCTGAACACTGCTGCCTATCCAAACCTGCTCTAAGTGGAATCTGGCTTCTTATTTCATAGTGGGAATAGTATAACGGAGGTTGAATTCAAAGAAGAAAAAGGGGAAAGAGAAAGAGTGGGAGATGAGAAGGAGCAGCAGGAGAGAGAAAAGAAAAGAAAGAAACAAGAAGGGAGAAGGAGAGAAAAGAATGGGTCTGAGAGAAAGGAAGGAAGACGAATGTACAAAGTTGACGATTGGATGTTGGGCAGGGCAACAAGCAAGAAAAGAGTCTGGATGGCATTTCTATTTCTGGATCAGGTGGGTAGTTAGTAGAGCCATTCACTTAAGCAGGGAATACAGAGAGAATAGTGATTTGGAGGGAAACGAAAATGGTTTAGTTTTGATATGTTGGACTTGTATGCTGCGTATGGTACTTCAAACTGAAGTTATCTACAAGGGAACTAGGTATACAGTTTTAGAGCTTTAAAGATGGAGGTTTGGGATGTACCAATGTTTCATGAAACCAGGGGGGGGGTAGATGAAATTATATAAGAGAATAATATCATACTATAGAAAGAGAAGAGGAGGCTCAGAAAGATAGGAATTTGGTAGACATAAATATTTTAAGCAGTGATTTTTAAACTTTGTGTTTCATGAACTTTTTGAAAAATCAGATGATTTCTAGAAATGTCAAATATTACAGACTTAACAGAAGTTTCCAGTACCCCTTTGAGAACTTCTGCAGTTCAGATGTTTAAATTATAAAAGAAGTGTAGCCCATGCAAGACAGTGGGAAGGGGAGTCAAATAGTAGGAAAACAAGATCTCCAACTCTTGAAAATTTGTTCTTCTGACCTAATGCAACACTAGATATAAGCCTTTCAAATTAATAGCCTGCTTCTATTCCTATTTGTAAAATCAGGAAAGCAAGAATGTATATTTTGAAATGCATAATGTACTGAATTCTCTTTTTCTTATCAGTCCCTCAGAATTAGCAATTGGATTCCTTCTCCATTCTGTCTTGGGTTTTCTTTCTTTGACTCAGAGAAGCATGGCTTCGTTAACTCAGGAAAGAGAGTTTCTTAGAGCATATCAACAACCCCACAGTGGTATTCTCTTCCACGTAATTATCAAATAGAGGTAGAGTAAGGCCAGCATGTGGTTTGTGTTTCACTGGGATCCTGGCCTTTGATGCCACACTTACCTACAGAAGTGATGATGACTGTGAAATGAGTTTCATCTTGCCTTCCAGTTACATTGTTGTAAGCACAGCACACATAGTCAGTTGTCTTCTGGGTTACTTCCTCAGATGCAACTTCCAAGAGAGGCCCATGCTTAATGACATATGTGGTATTGTCAGTCCTTTGAATCCAGGAGTAGGTATTGGGAGGATAAGAATCAGCAGAGCAATCAAACAAGATGGCTTCTCCAATGTCAACAGTAAACACTTCCCCTACTTTTAGTCCTTTATCAGAATTAACTCGAAGTCCATAAGGTCCATCTGCATTCGTTTACAAAAAAAGTAACATAAATAATTATGACATAGTTTACAAGTTTGGGAGAGCTTAGCAGCATTTTCTTTTCTACAAAAGTCTTCAAGATAAACATAGGCAATAGATCCTCATTTAGACTCTCAATAAATGATAAGGACCTAAAAAGTTTTATTCTGATATCCATGGAAATAATAATTATTTGAGATGTGATTGACCTTATTTGAAATAGTGAAAGCCTTGAAACTTTATATATTATAAATTTACAGACACTGTTGCCATAATCATGGTGCTAAAGTTTTGAGCAACATATTGATAAATATGCAATCTTGATAGAAAAATCCAATCTTTCTGAAACAGTAATTGCATTAGAAAGTAATTTAAAAATAGATTATAGCCACTATTTTATCTGTGACAGTCATATTTTGAGTATTATATGTATTTTTTTTCAGTGCTAGGATATGTTACGCAAATATTTATAAAATACAGGCACATAGTTTCACATGGAACATAAATTTGTGCAAATAGATATAAGGGCTGTTCTATATGTCCATATTTTCATGACATTGTAACAGTTAACAAATTTTAAACATACATCTTTTTTTTTGTTAATTCCCATCAGAGAATATTTTTCCCCATTGATTTTTTTTTAAGAGATAATGGAAGGTAGGAAGCAGAGAGAGAAAGAGAAACATGGATGTAAGAGAGACACATTGATTGGTTGTCTCCTGAATGCAGACCAAACCTGCAACCCAAGTACATGCACTTGACTGGGAATTGAACCTGTCACTCTTTGGTGCATGGGCTGATACTCTAATCACTGAGCAACGTGGGCCACAGCTAAAAATACATCTTCATTATCATTAACAAGTATTCATTGATCATCAATAAACTACTTAATTATGGATAGGCTATGGTATTTTTTCCTCACACTACAATATTCCTATAGCATTTTGCTATTTCTATGGCATCAGATTGCTTGCAGATGGAGACACATTTGCAATTGCTTTCTTCAGAGAATAAAGAGAGAGATTAAAAAAACATTCCCACCCTAGCCAGTTTGGCTCAGTGGATAGAGTATCGGCTTGTGGACTGAAGGGTCCCAGATTTGATTCTGGTCAAGGGCTCAGATCATTGATGTTTCTGTCTCTTCCTTCTTCTCTCTTCCTCTCCAAAATCAATAAAAATATATTTTAAAAAATATTCTCTAGCTGCATAGGTTTTTATCATTCAATCTAAATCCTGGCTTATGTTCCAAAACTTCAAAGTTCATCCATGATGATGCTCATTTTTCAGTTGATCATAACCAACATTTACTGGATATCTGCCATCTGAAGGCACTTTCCTTATGTAGATAACCACATTTAATATTTAAAGCAGTCACATAAAGTAGATTATTATTCCCCTTATATGATGAAGAGATAATGTAAAAATTAATTTTGCTTTAGTCACATTACCTATTACATAGTATAGCTAGGTCACTAAAATACATGCATTTAATCTTTCATATTACCTCTCTAAAAATGCAAGGAATATAACTTTCATAATAGTTTTTTTTTGTCTAATTATAGTATTAGTTCTACAATAAATTACTATCCAGTTAGATATTCTGTACTCCGCTAATCAAGTAATCAATCAATAAATCCTTGTTTGAGAAATACTAAGTATTGATAAAATCCTATCTAATAAAAGAGTAATATGCAAATTGACTATATCTCCCCTACACACACAAGCCATGCCCACCAGCCAATCAAGAGTGAGTATGCAAAATAACCCAACCACGAAGAGAGCAGGAGGCTTGGGTTTCCCTGGCAATGGAGGAAACCAAGCTTTCTGCACACCCTGGCCTATCTTGTCCTCTTCTTAAGGCTACAAAATTTCAATTACAGAAGATAAATAAATCCCAACAAAAATAGCAGCAGCAACAGAGCTGGAGAGAGCAGGAGGCTTGAGTTGCCATTGGTGAAGGAAGAAGCCAAGTTTCTGCAGCCCTGGACTACCTTGGCCTCTGCTCAAGGCTACAAAGTTTCAATTATAGAAGATAAATAAATCCCAGATACCAGGACCTTGCTTGGGTCACTGGGGGGTGTGGCCAGCCTACAAACCACCACAGACCCCTCACCTAGGCCTCCCCACACCCAAAGGGAGCCCCCACCCTGATCCAAAACACCCTTCAGGGCAAACCAGCTCCTACCCATTCACCAGGCCTCTATCCTATCTAATCCTCCTATCTAATAAAAGAATAATATGCAAATTGATCATCACTCCAATACACAAGATGGCTACCCCATATGGTCAAAGCTGACTGACCCCATGTGGCTACTGGGATAGGACCTAAACAAGCAGTCGGACATCCCTCAAGGGGTCCCAAATTGGAGAAGATGAAGGCTGGGCTGAGGGACACCACCCCATGCACGAATTTCATGAACTTGGCCTAGTAGTATATAAGAGATAAAAAATGTGTTAAGACATAGTTACTACTCTCAAAAAATTTGTAAACTGGGTAAGTCTATGGGTGGTTTGCTCAATAATAACCTAGTCTTAAAGGTTCTGATTTTTTTTTAAAAAAGAACTAGCTATTAATCTCTCATTATGTAAAATAATTTAAGACTAGACAGTAGGATAGAAAGGTAGACTAAATCCTGATTTTTTTTCAATGATTAGTTAAGTTTTCTTCAGAAATAATTTAAACTTTTTGGGTCAAATTTTCCTTACCTTTACTATAAAAAAGGTTTACTAGATGAATAGTTGTTAAAGTTCTTTTTTAAAACTATATTTTTATTGATTTCAGAGAGGAAGGTGGGGGGAGAGATATAGAAACATCAATGATGAGACAGAATCATTGATTGACTGCCTCCCACATACCCCACACTGGGGATTGAGCCCACAAGCGGGGCATGTGCCCTTGACCAGTAATTGAACCTGGGACCCTTTAGTCCTGCAGGCCAACGCTGTGTCCAATGAACCAAACTAGCTAGGGCTGTCAAAGTGTTTTTTACCTTTGAAACATTATGATTCATGCTGTATTAAAGCTATTTTGCATACTGGCAAGCCAGCCTCAAATTTTCAGATAGCCAAAATAGTTCTCTATTATGTCAGCATTTTCTAACCTACCATTGGGAAAACAAATTTCCCAGGATATAACAGATGCAGAAGATGCAAACAATGAATTATATTTACTTAGGGAACATACACTTTACACATATTTGCTTCTTAAAGACACACAGATATCTGAAAGAAACCCGTAGATTAATGTGTATAAATGAGATGATTCTGCTTTCAGAAAGCAAACATTAAAGTCTGAAGTAACAAGGAGCTATACATAGAGTATTAAAGTAAAGAGAAATGAATGTCCCTTTCCTGTGACTGTTTTAGAACCCTGTAACACTGTCCACTCATTTCAGTGCAACGGCAGGGGCCCTTTAAATTGTCATCACGAACAGAACTTTAGGGAAGCAAGTCCACCACCCAGTGGGTGCTGGTCGTGGTTCACATAGCAGAAAACCAGCAGGAGGCAACCACTGAGACTTGGAATAACAAGGGACTCAAGTCTGTACACAAAACTGAAAGTCTGAGAGCAGAGCAAAGTAGATAAAGAAAAGTGTGGTCTTAAAAATACAGTTTAAGCCACTGCCTTCCCACTGGTTTTCAGGGTTTCTAGATGGTGACTATAAAAACAAATGGCCTAATAAGTAACACACATAAAAATTAGGAATATTTTCTTCAAAGTGTGCTGACATTAAAGTTGTTTTTTTGTTTTTTTTTAAATCTTCATTTGGAATTGCCTTAGGACCTTGCAACATAATGGAATATTCTTCAAAATAGTAATTCTTCCATTTTGGAGAATGGGTTTGATTTGCAAAGAAAGCCCGTAGTCATTTAGAGAGAAGTCTGGTGAATAAGGTTGACTACTTAATTTAATAACATCACTCTAGTTTAGAACATGATTTTAAATAAAGGAACCTGATTATCTTACCTTATTTTCCCAACACTCATATATTTATTTTGATTTTGCTACTTCCCCATTTTTGGGGTTTCATTGATTGGCATAACCTTTAGCTGTCTTAATTATATGTTATCATAGTTAGCTTCAAAAACCCCAAATTCTTTATTTCCAAATCCTCTCCCCCCCTCCCCCCCAACCCCCTCTCCCCGCCCCCCGGCCCAGGCATTTCCTACAGTTCTTAGAATCTAAAACCAGAAGCATTTTGGTTGCTCGCTTCTGATATTATTTCTTAAAATGTAACCTATTCAATTGATTATATAAAAAATACATGTTCATTGAAGAAAATCCTAATATTCAGAGAAGCACAAAGATGAAAACTATTTGTATTTTCACCACTCAGAGAACAAATATCCATATTTTATTGTATGATCTTCTATCTAGCCTTTCTTCTTTCCTCCCTCCCTCCCATATAGATCTTACCCATTTCTCTTTCACATACTACACACTGCTTATAATCAATCTGTTTTCTTCTTAATAAACTATAATATTATTTCTTTTTTCATTGTCACTTCAGGCTGACCATTCCTTTACTTTAGGTTTAACCTAGTATGTTGTTCATGGGAATGAGCAATCCAATGAAAGACATTTGGAGTGATTCAACCAATTTTCGACCAGTGCAGCCTCTGACATTGAAGATGAAAGCAGAAAGATAATTCTGTTTTGACTTTGGATTGCAGCTCAATTCCGTGCCTTTGGCAGAGAACTCCCAATAGAAATGAACCTTTTGCCTCAGGAAGGGCTGTTTACTAAATGACTTGTAAAATCACATATCATCTGTTCTCTTTAACAATTTATGGCTGGGTGGCAACAGTACCTAAGTTTTCATCATGATGCTGCTTGCCACCCTGCTTGGGAACAGATGGTAAGTATTTACTGTGAATGACATTTTTTTTTCCCCTTTAATTTTTATCACTTAGAGTACCTCCCTGCAGTGGTGCCATATGCTACACACAAAATGCAGTGGTTACTGGGTTATTATTTACAAGAGCTGGAAGGCATATACATTTCATGAACTGCAAGTAGATATTTGTCTGAATTATTGGCTTGGCATTGTATTCTACAAGGATCAATACCAGATTATGACATCATATCCTCCTAAATATAAGGTCGATCTTGATAGATTTTGTTACACTTTTTTCTTTCTGCCAGAATAAAAAATAATTCCTGTTTCATGAAAGAAGCTGTCATAGAAACAGTGCCTTAAGAAAACAGATTAGGTGATTCATGCTGAAATTCTAAATTGTGGTGTGAACTTCTATGAGGGAATATTGGAATCTGACATTTACTAGATTATTGAGAAACTCTGCTAAGGTCAGGAAAACAACAACAATGAAGGGCACAAGCACTTTAAGAAGCTGTTATCTTGTAATGGGAATTTAGTCTCTCTTCTACAGCATCATTAAGTAACACTAGAATCTGAGAGGGATATGAAGAAAGATAATCTGTTCCATTCTAGTCAAAATCAGAAAAACTTTGAATTCTTAATCTGTGGCAAGTATTTCCCTAGGGGTACGAAGTTGGATATTGTCTGGGTATAGAGCACAGTAAGAGACTCAGGAAAATATAATTCAATGAGTACCAGAGGGCAGATGTGCATAGAGTAGATGTGCAGGAGCACAGTGAATCTCCTGGCGGCATAGAAGAAGTGAGTGAGAGTGGGGCCAGGTGAGCCTTTCTAGAGGAGAGGTGAAGGAAGAGGATGTAACCAGGAGCACGTAAGCAGGTGAAGAAACAGAAGGAGGTACAACATCAATTAAGGCATGTATTCCCCCTTTGCATGGAATGATAAAGATTGCAGACATGCTGATGCCACATCAACAGAAAGGATAAATGACAAATCTTCAGATTATGTATCTTATTTAATTCTTATAACCTCCAAACCAAGTAAAACAACAATAATAAAATAGGGCTAAAAGAGTGATAGCAAGAACAATTAATAAAGTAACAACTCTGTGTAGTATTTCCATATTCTTTGCATGTTTCTATGAGTAATAATTGCTTAGAATAAACAAGACAATAATAATTTGATTTTTGAATCAAAATATGAGAGAATAAATAAAGGAATCAGTGAATAAATGAATGAATGAGTGAATATCATTAAGTAGTACTGATCTAAGTGAAGGCTTTTGCATTTGAATGAGAAAATACTCAAGAAAATTAATTATAATAATACTAAATTTACAAATACCTCTAATAAGAGTAAAATATCTTAAATAATGTAGGTATTCATCTTTACAATGTATAAAAAGAACCTAATTTGTAAATTTTCTCAATGTTCTTTCTATTGTCACTAGTCTATATTCAGGACAGACATTTCTCGTGAAATGTCCATAGATTACATCTAAAAGAATGTGAAGAAGAAAATTCAGTCTGTAAAAGAAGATATATTTGAAAATATGACTTTACTGTATTGAAATTAGGATATTTTAATTCTTTCAAATAACACAGGAAAGAGAAGAAGGTATAGCATTTAAAGTATAATATTTAACATTTACAAGTGTAATTGTGCGTTTTTCCCCCATTGCACACTGTGTATCAGCATATTCTGTGATTGTAATGTGATTGGAGCATAAACTTGAACATGTTGAAAGAAAAATCTTATTTTCCCTTTCCCAGATTGAAATAAACAATATAGCAAAATAAAAGTGTAAAAATACAAATGATACTTTCGTGTGCCTAAGTATTTATGCAATTTCTTTCAGGAATATTTTATTTCACTTTGTGGCCAGAGTTTAAAGATAGACATATAAATGGAGAGATAAACGTAAGAAAGAATTAATGCAAAGAAAATATTTTCATATAGAGAAATATATGTTAATTTAAAATACGGTAATGTTTAGGGAAGAAGAAATTTCTCCTAAAGGTATTCTTTCGGTTTTCTCTTTTCAGCTGTCTTCTCAATTACCCAGACTTTCCATAATTTCTTGCTGCCATGTTGCCAATTATGTTGGCATAATTTTGCCTCAAGGGGGAAAAAAAGCTAACATTACTGAGTTCTTCCTATGTGCCTCTTGCTGACTTCTTTATACATAAAATTTCTCTTAATCCTCCATCTCTCTTACATGGGGGAGAGTGTAGCTAAGATGAGAAAACTGATGCACAGAAAGGGACAGAACCAGGTCTTTAAGGCAGGCAGTCTGAATTCACAGCTGAGGCCCCAAACCCCTGTGCTGTCCACTGACTCTCCAAATGACGTGATGTTAATTAGAGCCTGTGATCAAAACAAATCATGATCAGGTTTCCTACCGTTAACAGGGAATGCTCCAACAGGATCTCACTTCCTGTTGCCTGTCACTACACTGAATGTGATGGTTCTTAGGGATTACTATTCACTAGATAAAATCTGGTTGGTTTAATATCTTGTTTTGCATTTTGTACCTTTTCTATGTGAACATAAACCATTTAGACAAAACAATAAAGACTAAGGTAAGGATATGTCTACAGAGCCCTAGATTTGATTCAGTTTGCTCACATTCCTAACATCTGTTTAAGTAACTTGAAACTTATGTCTGTATTGTTTGGAGTTGAATGGAAGTTATAATTCAGATCAGAATAGCCTTATTCAGTCAAGAATGTGACCACATAGTAAATAGATAGTACCAAATAAATAGACGGTACCAAATTTTTCACTCCAATTCAATGCTAGTTGTGCATATTATAGTCATAGTTTATATTTCCTCTATGAATCTATTTCTCAGCACACAGAGTTTTTTTCACAGTTATCAGAATATAAGTTTATGTAAAACTAAAAATAAAGCTAAAAGTTCAGCTATACAGTAAAAATAGTACCATTGTTATTGATATTAACACAACTAATGAATGAAACAAATCTTATATAATTTGCTTGCAGTGAATGGTGTTTTGGTATTTCTCTGTGAAAATCTGTAATTTCTATCTTTGCACTCTTTAATGATAAAATTTCTTCTGTTTCTGATAGAAGGAACTGGATCATCCTTAAACTCACTGAATTCTGAGTTTACTAGGCTTAATCCTACCCTTATGGTTCAACCAGCTGAACCCTTTATCCTCGGGCCACAGGGGAGAGAAGTCTTCCTCTGCCATGGCTCACTGTTCCTGTTCACACTGCTGTTCTAGCTGTGCTCTGAGCTACATGGTGTCTGATCAGAAGACTTCCCAGTGGGATAGGCCATTGGTTCTCAACTAGGGGAGATTTTGCCCCCTCTCCTACTCCAGGGAACATACTGCAATGTCCAGAGATATTTTTAGTTTTCAAAACTGGGGGGTGTTGCTATCGGTATGTAGTGGGTAGAAGTCAGGGGTGCTGTTAAACATCCTATAAACATCCCATAACAAGGAAGTTGTTCAGCCCAAAATGTCACTAGGGTGGAGGTTAAGAAACTCTGTGCAAAGCTAACATTACAATGTGATATTAAATGGAAGGTGGTGCTCTGGATTGGAGAGGACTGGGTTTAAAATATAATAAAGAGAGGGATCGTGTTTGGGTTGGTACTAATGTTATGACATGAACTGAAGAATTTGATGAACTTAACTATGTACATGAGATTAAACAACAACAAAAAGGAACAAAGAAAATTGAAATCTTAAATAAGTGCTGTTCCTTGGGAACTGAATACCTCACTGAGGAATAATTGTCTTCTCTGACTATGATATCCCCTATACCCCGACTCTAAACATGGAGCTGAGAAAATGGGGGAGGGAGGAGAACAGCCTGGACATATTATTTTTCCCTTTGGTCAGTTACAGAGCACATCTCTTTTTTAGTTTAAGATGACCAACTTATCCTCCTTGGGGATGAATAACTTAGTGTCTTTCGCTTAGTTCTGGGTTCTTGAAATTGAGGTTCCTATTTTACACTGGAAATAAGGTCACACAATGCATTAAGTCACAAAATGTTATCTGAAAGGCCCTTGGCTAATATCTAAACTTGAACTTCAAGAAATGGGGTTATTCAAGCAAATATATTTCATGGTAAGGCAGTGCTTAGAAAGTGTGATTATAGCTGCATTATAAAAACCAAATGGCATTTGGTATTGATAGTCTCTGTGACTACCCTTCTGAGAACTTCCCAGAAGAAAAGTCATGATTTTTTTTTTAACTTACAATATATGGTGGGCATAATAATGTCACTTTCCATCTCACTGACAGGATTCTTCACCAGGCAACTGTAATTCCCAATGTCTTCTTTGGTCACGGGAGCAATATGAAGAATGTTGCTTTGGGGAGAAAAGTAGTTGGAACTGGTATGGACGGGTCTCCCATTTTTTAGCCACTGGTAAGCCAGCCGGGTACCTTCTTCCACCAGGCATGTCAGTGTCATGTTCCCTACATACTCCACAGCCCCAGAGGCAGGCTGAATCTGGACCATGGGTTTTGTGACAGGGTCTGCAATATCAAGAGAGATAGAAATGATTTTTACCACCGTGACATTTTAATAAAAATCTATGAAGTCTCTCACATATTAAATCTCTGGGAAATGATTCTACAGTTTTACACTTCGTAAATGTAAATAGTTGAGGCAATAATTAAAGAAGAGGCTAAAAATATAAAACAGCCAAAACCAGTTTGGTTCAATGGATAGAGCGTCGGCCTGTGGACTGAAAGGTCCCAGGTTTGATTCCGGTCAAGGGCATGTACCTTGGTTGCGAGCACACCTCCAGCAAGGGGCGTGCAAGAGGCAGCTGATTGATGTCTCTCTCTCAGTGATGTTTCTAACTCTCTATCCCTATCCCTTCCTCTCTGTAAAAAATCAATAAAATATATTTCTAAAAATGCAAAACAATAATAAATATAAAAATATAATTCATAGCAGATAAATAATCACATTCTGGAACTTACTCTTCAAAGATTTTCTGATGAAAACCTTTATAGATAATGGAAGTTAGTGGTGAAGAATATCAGGGGCCCTCTTCCTGTTTTATGCTTGCTGACAATATGAAAATAGACTCTCACAGACAAAATTAACATCCTCAATCCCCACTTTTGATTTGTCCTAAATTCCAAGGGCAGCTGGTGGGATGGATGTGGTGAATCCAAATTTCTACTATTTGCAAAATATAAAGCTCATATGTATTATATTTGTGGGGAATTGAGGGATAGTTTTAGAAAATCATATATATACCCATTACTTTTCCTTTTGGGTAAGCAAACTCATTATATGTGTTAGTTGCTGTGCATTTGTTTTTACAACATTACATTTGTCACTTTAACAAACCAGTGCCTACACTTCAAAACTGACTCAATCTGAAAAATAGGATACTGGGATTATATCAAACTAGAGGCCTAGTGCATGAAAATTCATGCACTGGAGGGGGTGTCCTTTAGCCCAGCCTGCCCCTCTCACAGTCAGGGAACCCTCAGGACTCCATCACATCTCTGCTGCTGCCACTGCTGGCAGTGCAAGCCTTGGCTGGCCCTGATTACCTGAGCCTCAGGCAGCCCTGGGCAGCTGGGGAGCTGCCATCCGAGGCTTGCCTGTGCCTTGGGATGGCCCTGGGCAGCTGGAAGTCTGAGAGTGGGTCTGGCCGAAGCATGCACCTGCCACCCACCCCACCCCCCACGGCTGGGCTGAAAGGACTGCGAGACTCCAGTGGCAGAGGGCAGGTCTGGCCGCACTATGCACCTGCCACCCCACAGTGGGGTTGAAAGACTGGGGGACTCCAGCGGGGCTGAGGAGACTGGGAGATGCCATCTTGTGGCTATGGGACTGCCATCTTTGTGACGGCGTGACAGTCAATTTGCACATTCCCTCTTTATTAGATAGGATTAGGGAAGTAAAAGACAAAACCAGTAGAGATTCCTATTGGAACTTTGAGATATAGGAAACCAGTTTTATGTCATGAGCCCAATACATTGTAGTAATGTGATATCTGTCAAATGAGTACATTTCTAAGAAAGAGTATATATTCCTTTTTAAAAATATATATTTTGATTGATTTCAGAAAGGAAGGGAGGAGGGGGATAAGAGAAAGAGGGGCGGGGAGAGAAACACTAATGACGAAGGAGAATAATGATCTGCTGCCTCCTGCATGCCTCTCAAGGGTGACTGAGCTCACAACCTGGGTGTGTGCCCTGATCAGGGATCAAATGGTGATCTCCTGGTTCATAGGTTGATGCTCAACCACTGAACTACATCAACTGGGCTGAATGAGTATATATTTCTTCTCTTAGTTTTAACTCTAAAATTGCTGGATAAGGGTGGAAATTACATCAATATCTACAATTATTTTTAGCAACCTTCAGTAATTTTTGAGATGCTTAACTTGTTTGATAAAGGATGGTGACTAGCCCAGAATTACATGGCAGTCAGTGGCAAAATTAAGAAGGCTTTAAATCTGCCAGTATTTCTCTGCAGCATTTTGGAGAGATATTGGTTCAATAATCTCCTGTGTATGACTACAGGACACAGAGAGAGTGAGGTGATATAGAAGTGACAGATGATTGACTCCAATATTAAGATTTCAATTTCCTATCAAGCTTTTAACCTGGTTGATATATCTTAAGTAAATCTGCCTCGACTCATACAATTTCCTACACTGGAAAATGTTTATTATTATTATCTCCTATCAGGCCAGAGGAGATAGGAAAATATTAAAGATAAGGAAGGGGAGTTGAAAGGGCAGCCTGCAGGGCAACTGAGGAGTTCTGTAGTCTCCAGCCTTTCTCAAAAAGGGTGAAACAAACTGGCTTGTCTCTTTAATCCTTCATCTTTTCTGGCAAGAACAAAGAATTTGGAATAACTTTGTTTGCATTATTATGATTAGAAAAGAAAAATTAGTTGTGTACACTTATTACATTAAAAAGTGCATGTTTCATATATGTCTCTGTGTGGAAATATACATGGTATGAGATAAGTTAAATAGATAACATGTCAAAAATCTCACATGGAGAAAATCAATAACTAAAATAGACATTAATATTGTAATCACATATTTGCCTAAAATAGTGTAATTCAGATGTGGAAGTCTCTTGAGAATAATTTTTTTGCATAGGCCCCTAAACCCTTATTAAGGCTTTTTGGTTGCACTTCTCTAAATAGATCCAATTTTACTACACATTAACAAGTAATGTTCTACTAAAAGTTTTGGGGATAGATAGGATATTACACAAGAGAATTTCCTAAAAAATTCCCTTTAGATTTTTCTCTTTTTTATTCCCCAAATTTACTCTCTAGGCATCTGCTTCCACAACCTGTGTATTTGCTGCCCTGCAAATTTGATCTCATATCCACTCATTTATTCCATAAATATACACTGAGTACCTACTAATGGCCAGCAACAGGTTTAGGCACTGAGGACAAAGCAGAAAATAATACAAAGTCCCTGCTCCCATGGACTTTATGTTCTATGAGAGGAAGATAAAACACTAAATAAGTAAAAATAAATAATAGGTTGAGTGGAAATAAGTGCCTTGAAAGGAACTCAAGATCTCTCCCGTCCCTCCCCCCGCTCCCCGCCCTCTTGCTCTCCTGTTTTGGGAACCTAAAGGAAATAGGGGAGAGAATCATACTATTATCTAGGAGAAAAGCAGTCTAGGTATCGGGAACAGCAAGTACAAAGGTCCTGTTCTAGGGAGAACAAATTGACCAGAGTAGCCACAGCAGACTGTGGGAAAGTGAGTTAGGAAATGGATTCACCTAGCTATTGGCTATGTTGGGGAGATCATGGTGGATCTTGTAGGCCATTGTTAGTACTTTAATTTTATTCTGAGTGAGACAGAAGGCCCTGGGAGGATTTTAGACTACAGGAGGAGCAGAAACAGGGATGCTAGTTATCAGGCTATTAGGATAGTCTAGGCCAGTGGTTGGCAAACTCATTAGTCACCAGAGCCAAATATTAACAGTACAACAATTGACATTTCTTTTGAGAGCCAAATTTTTTAAACTTAAACTTCTTCTACTGCCACTTCTTCAAAGTAGACTTGCTCAGGACGTGGTATTTTGTGCAAGAGCCACACTCAAGGGGCCAAAGAGCTGAATATATGACTCATGAGCCACAGTTTGCCAACCACGTGTCTAGGCAGAGCTGATGGTGGGGAGGAGTGGGGCAATAGTGAGGGTTGCGAGAAATGATGGAAATCTCTGTATATTTTGAAGGTGAAGCTGACAGGATTCACTCATGGGCTGGATATGGGACGTGAGAAAAGTTGGCAGGAGTGGGTGGGGGTGCCAATGGTAATGGCAAGGTTTTGTCCTAAGCAATTGATGGAATGGAGTTGGTAGTTATGAAAAATTAGGAGAAATATTGTCAAAAAATGGGTTTATAGGGGAAAATGAGAACTTAGTCTTTGGGCATAGTATAGTTAAGGTATGCCATTTAAATACCTCAATAAGGAAAATAACTGTCTGAATGTTAGCTAACCCCACTCTCCCTCAGAGGACATTTCCCAAAACTTCCATTATTTCTTCAGTCTGGTCCTTGAACAGGTCTCATCCTCCCCCACCCAGTGGGTCAAAATAAAAACCTCCATGTGACAAAATTAGAGATCTTCGCAGGGTGCATTGTGCACTGAGAAAACAAAATTTTCTCCATCTCATTACTTTATTCTTGATAGTTTCCAGGCAAACAAAAAAGTTCTACTTATTGCTTGATTACCTTTTTCTGGGCACTGAATATCCTTCACATTCCTCTCTGATTGAATCCTCAGTAAACCTCATGAGGTAGATAATGCAATTCATGCTGTGAGACATGGAGGCTTTGTGGGTTAATTAACTTGCCCCAAATTGGAGAGCCAATATTTAAAGCCCAGGTAGTCTAATCTGAATCATGGCTAACTGCCATGCTTCCCAGTTTCCCATAGCATTTATAGTGGACTCACCATCAACAGTGACTTGTATCTTCTGACTAGCTGAGAGGGTTCCATTTCCTTGAATGTTGACCTTCACAATGTAATTGCCTTCATCGGTGAACTGCAATGGATTGATGAGCAGAGATGCATTGGGTGGTATCATGGTGAACTTGTGTTGGTATTCCAAGTCGGGAACCACAGACTTGTTCACAGAGCCCAGTAAGTATTTGGGCATTGTGTGGTGTCTCTCAAACAGCCATATGATCTGAATGTCTGATGCCGGAGTGTGGAATCCATAGTGCACAGGGAGGTAGAGGGCCTGACCCCTGATCCCATGGACGGTGTACGATGGCACCACCACCTTCAGTCCTGAGCAAGTGCCTGTAACAAAGAAAAGGAAAGCAGTAAAGACACTGAGCCACATTTCACAATCTAAAGAGGCAGTGCAGAGAGAACCAGATTAGATGATAATTTCTTTCAAAGAAGAGCAGCTTCTAGCCACTGACCATTCTGGTACCGGTTTCCTGGAGAGGTAAATATTTGTCTCTGAAACCTTCTGCATTTGAAAAACTCCACCCAAAGACTGTTGATTACATGACTTCTTTAAAGAAAAGCAGAAGTTATTATTTATAATTGTTAAAGAATAATGGGAAAAGAAGAACTGGGTAAGATTATTAGTTCTAAAGTCCATGAAACTTTAAACATTTTTTAAATTGTGGCTATATTAATATCTGAGTCATATATCCTAATCAAATCATGTGATTCAAGAAACTACTTCCTCCCAAAAATCTTCCTCCAAAGTTTTCTAAAATGGCTTCGGAGTTCATTATTGGAAGTTTTTCCTTTTAGCCAAAGCCTTGCCAGATGCAAATACCCAAGGAGAGTGACATTAAATCATTATCACTCATGATCAGTTATTCTTGCCCAGAGGCAGGAATCTGGCTGGTGTGTTTGAGAAACAGTAAGAGGCAGGAGTAGAGGAGCATGTAATAAGACATGAGGTCAGTAAGGTGTTGAGGCCAGATCAGGCCAAGTCTTATGGTCATGGAAAACACTTAGGCAATTACTCTCTGAGATAAGGATGCAACTAGAATGTTGTGAGCAGAGAGATATGATTTTTTTGTTGGGGGGGGGGTTATTACAGCTGCTGTGAGAATAGACAGGTGTGGGCAAGAGAAGGAGTAGGAGACCACTTAGGAGGTAACTACAGTAAAGTAGGCAAGAGATGATTGTGCTATAGACCAAGGTAATAGTAAAAGGTACTATAATAAAAGTCTGGTGGTGTTAATTTGTTGACACATTGGGGGTGGGATATAAGAGACCAAGAAGAGTAAAGAATGACTTCAAGATTGTTGACCTGATCAATTGGAAGAGTGGAGTTGTTTAATAATGGACAACTAACAAAGTAATCATGGGAAGACTGTGAGGAGAACAGCTTTTCTAGGGAAATATCAGGATTCAGTTTTGGACATGTTCATTTTAGATGCCCATTAGACATCCAAGAGGGAATACTGAAAGGCCATACTAGTTATGAAAGCTGGATTAAAGTGGTCTTAAGAAGGAAGGATGGTCCTGGAGAACCTTGGGGGCATGGAGATCTGCTCAGTGCATAGCTCTGGCTCCTGCCCCTCCTATTTGTGTGGGTTGTGTGGCCCATGTACTTCTATGTCTGCAGGTTTCTTTCTAGTTTAGGGTAGTAGAGATTTCCCCATCTTTACCTTATGTCATGGTGCACTGTTTTATTTAGCATTTCTATGTATTTGCAATTGAGAAGAGAGTCTTCCTTAGTTTAGGCTACCATGTCATTGAGGTCTTAATTAAAATCACTTCGGTTCAAAAATCTTCATTTTTAAAAGTAGCAATATGACACACCTATATCATATGAACATTTGAAATAGTGAAGGAGGGAATGGAGGAACATAAATGTGAAGTATTTTGAACAGTAAGGGGAAAAAAGGAGAGGAAATTAGAGATAGTGAGTATAGACAACACTTCTGGGGAGCTTTGATGTGAAGGGGGGCAGAAAAAACGTATTTTCTTCTTTTCTTAGGATGGATGCTGAACAGCATCTTTGTAGCTATTGGAATGATGCACTAGAAAGAGAAACTTGATGAAGCAGAATACACATGGGTGAAAAATAGAATAAAATCTAAGGTGAGAAGAGATGAGAATTTGGGCACAAATAAATACCTTACAATTGCTATTGAAAAAGAAGAGTTTGTCCAGTTGGCGTTAGCTCAGCCAAACACTGAACATTGAGAAAGAAGATTGGCTAGCTGATTATGAATGGCCCCGTGCAAGAGAACAGGAAGTTAATGCTCAAAAGCTGGAACTCCCCAATGGCATATAGGTTACAGATTATACAGGGCAAAAATCACAAGACACTGTGGGTTAGAGGTTCAGGGTAATATTGGGAACTGATAAGAAAACATTTCTTCATATCTTGAGGACAACTTTAAGGTCTGCTCTGGAATCTGTCTGTCTGGTTTTATAGAAAAGGAGCCAGGGGGGTGTTGTTCCGTTTTAGAACTCAGGAACTGAAACATAATTTAGGTCAAGGTATTACATTTAGCTTAACATCCTTTATACCCTGAGTCAAGACCTAGCCATTGTTCCTGGCTGCCTCGGGCGGGTAGTGATTTGTAAGGGGAAGGGTTAAGGTTTACAGGACATCCTTTGAAGAAACTGCATAGTGTTGGGCTACCTATTAACTGAAAATTATACATTAAATCGTGTTTCACAATTTCAATTTCCTCATATACAAAATGTTTATCTTCTTTGATTGCTTCCCCTTTTCATCCCTACTAGAAAAGGGATCTTAAAGCTTTCTCTGTCTTGTTATGAAAAGCCATCAATATTAGGAAGGGAAGGTATACAGTTATACAGTGAGTTTTTTGGAAAAAGCGAATGATGTAGGCCTGCACCTAGGAGGTATCAAGTTCTACCGACAGTAAATTTCTCTCTTTCCATCCCAGGCTAGAGGTAGGGGCAAAGATTTCCATGGTTTTGGTCTTTGGCTAGCTAGTAGCAGAAAGTTACACCCTGGGACCTGCAGGGAAGTTACAGCAAAGAACTCAGGAGGAGAAAGAGGAAGCTCAGAGGAGGTTAGAGGGAGAAGGAACTCCTAGATGCTCAACTGAAACTGACTATAGGGACTGAAAGCTAGGTGACTCTATGGGAAAAATAAACATGTGTCTTACAGTCTCCTTGGGCTTTGTGTATATTTGTGGTTGACTTGTAAATTTTTTTTTTCTCATAATGGGCTGTACCTGCACATTTATTTTAGTGATTTGGTCCATAACAAAAGGGTTACAAAGGTATGAGGACTTGTTTCTCTTTTCTTTTCTGGAAAGTGCAAGAACGTTAAATTTGTAGCTGTTCCCCATTTGAGTCATTAGGAAAATAAGGAACTGGTTGCTGGGAATTTTGAAGAGGAGACAAAATGGATTGCAGGGAAGTAGTAATGGTTTCTGTGAGGAAATCTTAAAGAGAGGAAAAGGAAGACAAGAGAGTAAATCTAAGGGATGAAACCAGTGATGCCTGAGATCCGTGAAGCTGAGGCTGACAGAGAGGAACAAGGCTCTTGAAGTCAATGTCCTCAGGCATTTGGATGGGGGACAGTACAGGAAAAAAAATTCGTTTTGGTGTCCAGCTGGCGTGGCTCAGGGTTTAGCATCGACCTTTGAACCAGGAGATCACAGTTTGATTCCCTGTCAGGGCACATTCCCGGATTGCAGGCTCAATCCCAGCAGGGGGTGTGCAGGAGACAGTCATCAATGATCCTCTTTCATCTTTATGTTTCCATCTCTCCCTCTCAAAATCAATAAAAATATTAAAAAAATCATTTTGGTATATGTGTTATCTGCACAAAACCACATGTGCTTACATACCTTTCATTGAAATTGGTGATAGGAAGCTCCTGATAAGCAATAAACAATAAATAGAAACTAGCTTTTTAAAAGTAGCCATTATTATTAACTTATATAAGATGCAATTCTCACCATTTTTACTAGGTGTTTCTGTCTTCTATTTTACTGGAGTGCGCATAAAAATGTTTATGGTTTCATCATTCACTCCTCATCTTAGACTCCCTTATCCCACTTTCATCATATAGTCTTAAATCCATCACTTGCTAATTGCCTTTATATAAGGGATTTCAGGAACCTATTCTCTCAATTTGGAGAGAGATTACTGTATTTGATACTTTGATAAAGTTAAAAATCCACTGAATGTGAGATCTTAGTAAAAGGACAACACACTTGAGATAAAAATGAGGATTTGTCAGTGAAGTGACTTTAATGAATCTTTTTTTTTAAATTCTCACCTTCAGTTTTCTCCTGTGCAAAAAGGGGGTAGTATTAGATGAAGCCTAAGGCTTCTCTTACTCTTGTTTATGTTATTAACATTCTGAGGTGCTTTTCTTGGGGTAGCAGTACCCTACATTTGAAGTTGAAGGTCTATATTTAATTTCTCAGGGGCACAAAGTATTTTGAAGTATTGAGTCTCAAGGGATAGTCCACTTAATACATTGCCAATCCCTGGGTATACTTTAATATAAAGTTATGATGCTGTGTTTATTACCAAGAAATGAAGGGGAACAGTGGGGACCCACATCATTGCCTTGAGAATACACTGGGAAAGCTGCACGGCCACCCACATAAAACTCAGTAGTTGCCTCAGATAGTGAGCAGTTTGGTTATTGACATGTTGGTCCCTTTAACACATTTCACAGCTCAACCTAGAAACCAATGTCATGCTGAAATGTAGACCTAGATGGCTTGAACGCAATCTGGCCAATCTGTTCTTGTCATTTGGGGAAGTCATTGCCAAAGTCCTTGTTCTCTTTTTTTAAAAAGGAGAAGAAGAATTTCTTTATCTACTTTGTGTGTGTGTGTGTGTGCGTGTGTGTGTGTGGTTGAAGTTGGAAACGATTAACTGAGGTTGTAATATTCTGAAAATGTTTGGGCAACACTCACTTTATAGGCAGCTGAACTAGAACACAAAGGTTGGTGAATTTTGGATTCTGTACCAGAAACTTGAATCTTAAGTATCAAAAGGCTGATTAGAGAGTTGGTGACTAGAGTTATGGGAAGCAAATTCCATTTAATAAAATATTATATATAAATATTGCAGTCCAGATAAAAATGAAACCACATTAGCAGAAAATAACTTATATGGCACTTATTATTTATATTAAATAATTTATATGGACAATATTGTTTAAGGAGGGTAGCCTAGTTCTTTGGGCCATTTTAGAACTGCATCAGATAGTAATATCTTAAATAATATATTGTCATTGATATGAATGCATATATTCTATGCTTATCACATCAAATGCTATGAAGTCATGTCATTTGAATTTTTTCCAAGTATATGTATGACAGTGAGAAAAAGCACAGCTGTGATAAAAGCTGTTTCCTTAGGTTGCCCACACCATTTTTTACCAGATAAATTATATTTAGCAAGTTTTAAGAGTGTCATCAAAGAACAAAATTTTCTTTATTTCAGTTATCTAAAATATTTTAATTTTGTAGGAAAGATATGAATCTATTGATATGATACAATCCTTACTTGTAGTGAACGTTGGGGAATAAACAAATAATTGAATGCTTATTTTTATTCTCAACTTCAGTTGAGAGTACATTTTAGGACTACATACTCTCTTGTCACT
>PVJN01037232.1:0-21040 GCA_004026805.1 Lasiurus borealis | reverse complement strand
ATGTCTGGCCCCCCCGCCCCCCCGCGCCGGGCCGTGCTGACCTCACCGGGTATGGCCTGAAATTAAGCAGCCTCATTCATTCCGCGCCGAGAAGGATAATGGAGCAGCATTTTCGCGATGACCATCACAAATTGTAGGCAGCGTGTTTAAAAGGCCCTATTTTCACACCGTGTAGATTACCATTCTCTCCGGGGCTCCCAATATGCCCGTCACCGCCGCCGGGGCAGGGCCTGGGCAGGTTTGGGGTGGCATGTTCGTGTGTGCGCATGCGTGTGCGAGGCGGGTGCTGGCTGTGTGTGCGGGAGCCGTGGTTCGCTGCGTGCTGTCTCCGCCGCACCGGCAACGCTTCTTACCCAGGAAAATCTGACGTTACCTGGGCTTCTCCGTTCCTGTTACCAGGAAGGCATTTTTCCAGCCTCTCGTTTAGACCCAGCAAAGAAAGGCCCCTTAAAAAATGCAGGGTTTTTCTACTTGGAGATATTTTGGAAAGTCTTATTTTTTTTCCTCCGTCCCTGCTGTTTGATCATCTTTTAAAACATGATGGAGGGTAGCTTGGATTACGGAATTAATTAAAATCGCCATCTAAGATTAGCTGGCTTCGCCCCTTTGGGGACTGAGCGAGGGAGGCCAACTTTTTGAATAGCAAAACTGCTTTCTTTTCCGGCCAAAACAAATCTTGCCCGGGTTCTTTGAGATTCTCCGAGACGTTGTAAAGTTTATTTTTGTGAGCAGTCGTTTGGGGACCGCAGATCAGAAGAAGGGGAGGAACCTCCTTCCCACCCCGACTTTGTGTGTTTTTTCGGATTTTAATTTTTTAACTAATATAAAATGAAGTCAATTTACAGAAAGCTACCAGGATTGTTTGGGGGGATTTTACTCAGTGCATATTTCTTAAGAATCAAAATTACCCCAGAATAACTTTGTTTAGTTATTGAAAAAAAATAAATAAGCAAAGTAAAGTAACTACAAAGTTTTCACTTAACTGTTAGAAGGAAAAATGTCCTTTTAGGCAAGAAATCTTTGTAGAGCTCACTGATATATTAATTTCCCTATTAAGTTGTTTAAGATTATTTTGTCTTGTAATTCAACTGGAAGCGTGTTGCCTGTGTTTCCGCATGCGGAGGCGTTAGAAATTTCTCGAAGCTACTTTGGCCTAATCGTCTCATCCCAGAAGGCCCGCTGATCTAATGGGCAGACATCACTTATATGAACAAGATCGTCAATCACAAACCGGGAACCTATCATTTGGGCGCACAAGATGCAGCCTGAAGTCTCCCCCGGCCTCGAGCATGTAATTTGAGGAAATTAGCCAGCTTCAAGTCCGGGAGCCTGCCTTCTAGGGATGGAACGAGAAAATGGAGACAGCTGAAATGTTACCAGTTTGGTTTTTAAAGTCACAGTTTAACAGAGCCGGGATAAAAGATGAGGCACTGCAGGTCTTTCAGTGTTGGCAGAAAGAAATACTTTCTGTTGACTATAATTTGGAATTTCCTGGCTAATATAATAGGGAATGAAATAAAGGCGAGTAGTTGTAAAAATAGCTTGACTCATTCATGTACACGTTACCAGAAGTATATTTTCCTAATTTACTATTGAGACAGAAATGTATACATTTTAGAGTACTTCAATTTGCACAAATACCAACCAGTAAGTCTTAATTTTTAATAATTTTTTTTTTATCCACTGAGGTGAAAATGGCAGAAAACCCATAAATATAAGGATTAAGGCTGCATGCAATTCGAGTTCATTCCAATGACAAACCCGAAGTAAAACTCAGGTGAACTTAGCGAGTTTCCTTTGGTACCTGCCTGAAACGATAAATCGTCGTTTGGTGCTTACGAGTCGAAGGAGGTTCAACGAAAATTCAAACCAGCTTTCCCCAAACTGAACCCAGACTCGCTCCATTTAGGGTAAACTACATTGTGTTTTGGGTTCATAAATAATAAAGCTTTCATCTCACTTTAGCTAATGATGGATAGATGAGGGCTGGGGGGAGAGAACTAGAAGATGTGTTTGGAATGACTGTTTTTTGCCGATTTGATTTCATATTTCCTGTAATACCCTGAGGTACGGAGAGAACCGTATATGAAGCCAATTTCCAATGATGTATGTGCAAAGGTGACATACGAGACCGGTGAGGACAGTGACAGTTAAGTATACATAAAGGTTTGGGGTGTGTGTGTGTGTGTGTGTGTTTGAAGAGAGAGACAGAGAGAGAGAAACATCCATTTGTTATTCCATTTATTTATGCATTCACTGTTTTTTTTAAAAAATATATTTGTAATGATTTCAGAAAGGAAGGGAGAGAGAGAGACAGAAATATCAATGATGAGGGAGAATCATGGATCGGCTGCCTCTTACACGCCTCCTACTGGGGATCAAGCCCGCAACCAGGCATGTGCCCTTAACCAGAATCAAACCAGGGGCCCTTCAGTCCACAGGATGATACTCTATCCATTGAGCTAAACCAGTCAGGGCTAGCTGGTTCTTTTTAAACATTTAAAAAAATATTTTAAAAAAATATATTTTATTGATTTTTTTACAAAGAGGAAGGGAGAGAGATAGAAAGTCAGAAACATCGATGAGAGAGAGACATCGATCAGCCGCCTCCTGAACGCCCCACAGTGGAGATGTGCCTGCAAGCAAGGTACATGCCCCCAACTGGAATCAAACCCAGGACCTTTCAGTCCGCAAGCCGACGCTCTATCCACTGAGCCAAACCGGTCTCTGCTAAAAATATTTTTAAAATTGATTTTTTTTAGAATGAGAAGAAGGGAGAGGGAGCAAGTGATTGGTTGATTCTTGTATGTGTCCTGATTCAGGGATCAAACCCACAACTTTCGTGTACCACAACCAAGTACCCAGCTGGGGCATCCGTATGTTGTTTTTTTTTTAAATATATTTTATTGATTTTTTACAGAGAGGAAGGGAGAGGGACAGAGAGCTAGAAACATCAATGAGAGAGAGACATCGATCAGCTGCCTCCTGCACGCCCCACATTGGAGATGTGCCAGCAACCAAGGTACATGCTCTTGACCAGAATCAAACCTGGGATCTTTCAGTCTGCCGACCAACGCTCTATCCACTGAGCCAAACTGGTTTCGGCCGTATGTTTTTTAATCAAGGAGAGCCTAGATGAAATATTAACAGACATTTCTTACTGTTTTAAGCTCTGTCTTTGGCTCAATTCAGTTGACCATAACACTAGTAGGCAGTCCAGCCAGCGTGGCTCAGTGGTTGAGCGCCGACCTATGAACCAGGAGGTCACGGTTCCATTCCCGGTCCGGGCCCATGCCTGGGCTGTGGGCTCCATCCCCAGTGGGATCTTTCGTCACTGATGTTCTCTCTCTCTCTCCCTCTCCCTTCCTCTCTGACATCGATACAAAAACATTTCAGGAGACACAAACGGTGGCAGCAAACACTGCTATTTCCATTCTGTGGCGGACAGAGTCAGCCGGGGAAGGGCCGTAACTTGTCCAAGGTCACCCTGCTCGTTAAAGGGAGCTGAGCCCCGGATGTCTTGTTCTGGAATCTCGGTAGAATGCGGTCACGGTGTTGTCCGGGGAACACTCTGCTACACACTAAGAATGAGGCAGATAGTTCCCAATTTTTTAAAATTTTTTTAACTCTGGAGAACACTGAGTAGTAAACGCGATGGGAGAAGGCAAGGGAGAGAATGCGCACTCCTGTCTAACCTTCTTACCCAGAAGGAGGGAGCCGGCTTCCCAAACCTCCCAGCAGCCTTTGCTGTCTCCCCTTGGAATGCCACCTATGTAGGCCACGGCAGGGCAACAGGGGCAGAGATAAACCGGGTGGAATTCAGAGGAAAAAAGGACAAAAATGACAGGGCGCGAGTGTGACTTGGGAGGAAAGGTCAGAGGAGTGAATGAGGCAGAACTCGGAGCAGCAGCGGCTAATGGAGAGCTCACGACCTTTCTGGAAGTGTGGAGAACAGCGCAGGCCTGGCAGTGTCGGCAGGGAGCGCGCAGGGGTGCGAGGAGGAAGGTCTAAGAGAGGAACGAACGGTGGAAACTTGGACTGGGTCCTGGTCATCCAAGACCCATGGTCAAGGCTATGTTTTCTTGGAACATGGAGGCCCAAACCAGTACTTCGCGGGGAAAAACAATGTGTGCCCTGACTTGTGTAGGTCGAAGCAGAGAAACAGGCCTCAGAAACAGGGTTTCAAAAAGCTGTCATCAGAATAATATGAGGGATACCAGCATAACCTTTATTTTGTTAGGTTTTAGTTTTGTTAATCCTCGTCCAAGGATATTTTCCATTGATTTTTAGGGAGAGTGGAAGTGAGAGAAAGACAGAGAGAAACATCCATGTGAGCCCCAACCCCGGGCCAGGGCCAGGGAGGAGCCTGCAACCAAGGTACGTGCCCTTGACCGGAATCGAACCCGGGATGCTTTGGTCCACAGTCCGGTGCTCTATCCACTGAGCCAAACCAGTTAGGGTCCTCATAACCTTTACAGTCACTTTCTCATTTCATCCTCAGGCTGAGTTTGCAAGTTTGTATTATGTCCACTTTACAGATATGAAAACTGAGGCTCAGGGAGGCTGGTACAGGCCCAGAGTCCTCCCTGAGCCGGGACCCCTCCCAGAGTACCCCCTGCCTTTTCTCTCACCACATCCCCGGGCTTTGCCCTGAAGACCATGTCACTAACCATCTGGTTTGCAGCCAGATTTCATGATGCTGCGTTACCCTCAAGGAAGGACTGATAAGAACACATTACACTGGAATGAGGCACAGCCCTGCTTCTGCAATCCGGCTGACATCCCGGAAGAGGTGGCTCCGTCCCCGGCTCTTGAAGGAGCTGGTCGTGTCCAGAAAACATCCCACCGTCGGCTCAGATGGGGAGCCACTACAGATGGGTACCCCCGCCCCCAGTCCAGTGAAATGGCCTGGCTGTTTACAGGCCTCAGTGCTGGTGAAAACGCTGACTTATGCCCCGAACTCCTCCTGCCAGAGGAGAGGAGTTCCAGGTTCTTCCAAAGTATGTGAAGCATCCGATCCGGAGAGTGGCAACAGCATTTGGGACCAATTACCCAGATTAAGAGGCAACAGCGTTCTGTTTACAATGTGTAGCCAAGAAACGCTTGGCCTGGCCCGCAGGCCAGAGACTGTAAATTACAGACGTTTCAGCTCACGCCGCCTCCTCCTTTGACCCGTGTGTCTGGGCGCGGAGAAGAGCAGGTAGGAGAAGCCTGTTATTTGCCCTGAAATTGCAATGAACGGGGAGCCGAGTTTTCTCTCCCAAGTAAGACGCCCACCGCACAGGTCCCTGCCCCGGGGGCCGGCACTTCTCACCAGGGAGAGTCTAACCGTGTCTGACGGGTCAGGATGTGGCTCTGCTATTTGCCACGCCTGGAAAAAGGATTTTTTTTTGCGAAAGAAGTTAGAAAATAAAGGCTTTCTGGCGTCTTTTGCTTAATTACCTTGCACTCCAATAGTAGCCGGTTTTTTAATAGCGTGTTAATCAGTAAAAATGACAACTCGTCCGCTGTGGCTCAGAGGCTGAGTGTCAAACTCTGAACCATGAGGTCATGGTTCCACTCCGGGTCAGGGCCCATGCCCAGGTTATGGGCTTGGTCCCAGTGTGGGGTGTGCAGGAGGCAGCTGATCCATGGCTCTTTCTCATCATGGATGTTTCTATCCCTCTCTCCCTCTCCCTGTCTGAAATCAGTAAAAATACGTTTTAAAAAAATAACAGAGTGCAGTTAGTATCGGAGAAGCTGTGCTGCTGGGAGTGGTTGGACTTAGATCGTGGCAAATACAGCCAAGGGGGCAAAACACCCCGAACCCCGTAATATGGCCCAGACTTGGAGGCTGACAGGGGTTCGGATCATTTGGGCCTCAGAGTGGGTTTCCTCTTACAAAGGAAGACCAGTCCCCACTTTGTGCAACGAGGATCACTCCCGGATGAGTGTTTTGGGAAAATATTCACTTACATCTGTGAACAGATCCTGATGGTCAGGGCTTGACCTTGGCAGGGGAAGGAACCACAGAGGTCAAACGCAGGGGAGCACGGGGACAGGCCGGCCCGACGCCGCATGTGGGAAAGGCGAGTCTTATCTGCCCGGTGGCGGTGGCCTACGTGTTCAGAGATCCGTCGGACCACCCTCAGCACACGTCCGCAGGCAGCGAGCGCCTGCTCACTGTTCTCTAGGCTGGAGGTCATTAGATGAAACCGTGCTTGAGGCTGTGAGGGCGGTGGGGATGGAATCCGGGAAAGTATTTTTATCCAAGAATCCAGTGTCCACTCCTGGAGGGCTGCCCTCTGAGGACGCTCATGTTTGCTATCATTCCAGTCCCTTCCCCTGCCAACATATTTTTCTGACAGAAACCCATCAAAAACCCAAGTCCACTCCATTCTGGGATTCTCTAACCTGGGTGTATCTCCCCACATTGGACATTTTCTGCAGCGCCGGAGCCTCCTGACACTTACAATTAACTCACAAATTAACTCAGAGATGACAGTAAGCTCTCAGCGAAATGATCCCGTGGCCACGGGGGAGCAGACCAATTTTCCAGAATAAGGTTAGGACTGCGTGGCTCTGTGGCAGGGCTGAGGGTGGTGGCGTGAGGGGAGAAGAATCCAGGTGTGAGGGGAGATCGGATCTGCCGCTACTGCTGTCCTTCTCAGCCCTCTGATATTCCTTCAGCTGGGAAACAGGGACAACCGGTTTTGAGAACATTCTGGAATCCAAGGCTCCGGAATAGTATCAAGAAGTCTTGGGCCCGGCCAGGGTGGCTCAGTGGTTGAGTGATGACCTATGAACCAGGAGGTCACGGTTCCAGTCCCGATCAGGGCACAGGCCCAGGTTTTAGGGTCCATCCCCAGTGGGGGTGGGGAATGCAGGAGGCAGAAGATCCATGAGTGCCTCTCCTCATTGATGTTTCTCTCTTTCCCTCTTCCTTTCGCTCTGAAATCAGTAAAAATGTGTTAATAATAAAAAGTCACAGGTTCTCCCCCTCATAAGATCTCGGAGAGAACCAGGGGCCCACTTCCCGGGAGGTCTGGGTGGGCGATGGCTAGGCAGACGCTGCGGGCAAACGCCCAGGAGGCGTGGGTTCAAGGCAGCGGCACGCACACAGGAAGGTGTGGGTGAAGGCCGCCAGGTGGGCCAGGGCCGGCCACCTGGAGGAGGGCGGTCAGGGCTCAGGGTTCCCCGCTACTGCTCCTGGGGAGCTTTGCTTTTAGGAAGTGTGGTTCCTCCGATGAAAGCAGGAATCTGTGCCTGGAGCATCTTTCTGGGCACCTCTTTCCTGTAGCACCGGCACACTGCCCAACACCAGCTTCCTTCCCGACGAAAGGGCCCCGTGTGTTACTGGCTAAGCCCAGCTCCCCG
Source organism: Lasiurus borealis (assembly GCA_004026805.1). Taxonomy (NCBI): domain Eukaryota; kingdom Metazoa; phylum Chordata; class Mammalia; order Chiroptera; family Vespertilionidae; genus Lasiurus; species Lasiurus borealis. The sequence continues at coordinate 13,684 of PVJN01037232.1, read as the reverse complement.
ATGATGTGGACACAGGTTTTGCTTTCCTGGGCTACCCGCGTTTGCAGTCTCTCTCTCTTTTAAATCTATTTTCATGGATTTCAGAGAGGAAGGGAGAGGGGGAGAGAGAGAAACATCAATGTAAGAGAAACATTGATCAGCTGCCTCCTGCATGCTCTACATTGTGGATCAAGTCCACACCCGGGCAGGTGCCCTGACCAGGAATTGAACCATGACCTCCTGGTTCATAGGTCGGCACTCACCCACTGGGCCATGCCGGCCAGGCTGCCAGTCTCTTAAAGAAATGCCAGGAACAAATAAAATCCTCCGAGTGACCAGGACGTCCACCAGGCTTCGCGACTGGCTTTAGCACAGAGGCAGGGAGGCGCCGCGCACGGCGGAGGCAGATCCCAGCACCCAGTCTCGCACAGGGGAGTTGGCTCGGCTGAAGAATGTCTCGTGTTTGTCCCCATTAACTTGCAGTTTGTTTTGGCTCTGGGGCAGCTTTGAGTCTGTGTCATCTTTTATTTTTTAAACAGACTGACTGGTGTGTCTTTTACAGTTTTGCCCAATCATCGATCTAAGTATCGCAGGAGCCAGGCTACCTGGGGTCTGAGGGTCTTGATGTCGCTGGTGATTAGGTGGGGATTGTTATACGTCTGTTTCTGCAATTCGCTCCTAAGCGTGGTTAACTGTAGGGTCTCTGGAACCGGGGTACATCCTGCTCCTGCCATATGCCAGGTCTGTGGCCTTGAGCATGTTGGTTTGTCTGTGTCCCAACTTTCCTCATCTGTCAAATGGGCACCATAATGCAACTGCAGCATTTATGTCTGTTCTGACGGTTAAATGAGCTAAGGGAGTGAAATACTTAGACTAGTGACAGGCACACAGCAGGCACTAGTTATTGTACAAAGAAAATAAATCAAGACAAGATCCCTAAAGACAGCGCCCAGAAAACTATGGAAACGCATCCCTTCATATGCCAATATCTCAGCCCCAACGATGTTCTAGGCACAGTGCTAGTCCTTAGAGAAACAGTATTAAAAACATAGTTTTAATTGATTTTTATTTTACTTTATTATTAAAAAATATATATTTTATTGATCTTTACAAAGAGGAAGGGAGAGGAATAGAGAGTTAGGAACATCGATGTGCCCACAACTAAGGTCCATGCCATTGACCGGAATCGAACCTGGGACCTTTCAGTCTGCAAGCCAATGCTCTATCCACTGAGCCAAACTGGCTAGGGCTTTGTTGATTTTTAGAGAGAGAGAAAGAGAGAGGGAGAGAGATATATAGAACATTAATGAGGAGGCACACCCCCACCAGGGACTGAGTCTACAACCTGGGCATGTGCCCTGTCTGGGAATCCAACTGGTGCCCTCTTGGTTCCTGGGTCGATGCTCAACCACTGAGCCACATGGGCCAGGCGTCCATGCTAACCTAAACATGTTGGCCCTTTCCTCCTGTATTAGCACCAGTGAGCTCAAAGAAGCCAGTCCGCTGGTGGCTTCTGTTGGGTGTGTTCACTAGCTCCCGCTGAGCCCTCACCCACCGGGAGGGGTGGGAGGAGGGCTGGGGCGGGGGAGCCCAGGTAGTGTGACCGCTGGGTATGGAGAGTGGAAGGGTCTAACACTCTGACAGCGGCTGCCCCCCCATTCCGCATCTCCCGAGGGGGAGAGGCTGTTACACCCAGCAGGCCAGGGCTGCCCGCTTGTCCACAGAGCGCTCCAGCCCGCGTCGCTTCCTCAGGCCCAGCTTTGGGGGCTGCTTCCGCCACTTCGGTGGGAGGTGCCAGGGCAGACGTGTAGCCAGCCACCGCAGCGGGCGCGGCGCAGCACGGAGACCTGGCGGGTGCGAGAAAGGCCGAGGCTGGGAGAGAAAGCTGCCGGTTTCAGAAGAAACCCTGGCCCCGGCGCAGGAAGCTGGAACCTGATCCCCTCCGTGCTGCCCTCGTCCCGCAACGTGCTGATCTCAGGAGGTGGCGGAAGCAGCCCCCAAAGCTGGGCCTGAGGACGTGGCTGCTACCGGGCATCAACCGGGGTTCGGGGTTCGCATCCAGCATGCGGGGACTCCTCCCTCTGAGACCCTCAGACATTTGTCATCAAACCTGGAGGGGACATCTTGGATCCAATGACCCTCTCTTAGAGGGTTTAAAATGCACGAAAGCCTGGCCGGTGTGGCTCAGTGGTTGAGCATTGACCTGGGAACCAGGAGGTCACAGTTCGATTCCCAGTCAGGGCACATGCCCGGGTTGCGGGCTCATCCCCAGTGAGGGGTGTGTAGGAGGCGGCCGATCCACAATTCCCTCTCATCACTGATGTCTCTCCCTCTCCCTCTCCTTTCCTCTCTGAAAGCAATGAAAATAAGTAAGTGGATAAATAAATAAACACAGGACAGAAGGGCACAAACATGCCACGCTTTTCAAAGTCACTAGTCTATTCCGAACCTGTTGAGTGCCACGGGCATTATACCACATAACATGGCACTGTCATGCCAACAGGACAATCTGCCTGTAGTCCTTTCTTCATGTTTCCACCATGTCATCAATGTGATTCTCTGGGTTTCCTTTGGCCGCTCAGACTCGCCCAGTCAGACCTTAGAAGCAGCAGGTAGCACTGCCCGCAGACCCAGCCCGCAGGCCCAGCCCGCAGCAAACCAGATTTCAGCTTACTCTGAGCCCTCAGCATTGTAAAAAAAAAAAAAATCAAGTCTCTTCATGATCATCAGACTCGCTGTGAGTTGCAGGGCAGAGCCTGGGTTCGAGTCCTGTCTCTCCATGTACGTCTCAGGCCTGTTACCTCACATCTCCAAGTCCCCGCTTTCCCACTGCACACCTTGAGGTTAACAACCTCTTTTTTTTCTTTTTGGTTAATCCTCACCTGAGGATACTTTTCCATTGATTTTTACAGAGACTGGAAGAGAGAGGGAGAGACAGAAACATCGATGTGAGAGAGACACATCGATTGGTTGCCTCCTGCACGCTCCCCGACCAGGGCCTGGGCCAGGGAGGAGCCTGCAACCAAGTCCATGCCCTTGACTGGAATCGAACCCAGGCCTCTTCAGTTCCCCTTTAGTCCACAGGCTGACGCTCTATCCACTGAACTAAACTGGCTAGGACTCACAGCATCTTCACTGCGATGCTGCAGAAACAGCGCCAGTAAAGATGTGGGGACAGGAGCACAACAGAGAGGCTCTGTGAACAAATGACGCAGATGTCATCCCATGTGATACATAGTAGACACTCAATTAAAGCTTCCTCCTCCTCTTCCTTCTCCTGGCTCCTCCTCCTCCTCCTCCTCCTCCTCCTCCTCCTCCTCCTAACCCTTAGGGTTAGGGTTAGGGTTAGGAGGAGGAGGAGGAGGAGAAGGAGGAGGAGGAGCAAAAATTCTGCCCTTAAAAAAATGACTACATATTCTCTCTTGAATGATAAATGCCATAGACCCACAGAACACATTTAAAGGTATAGCCACCCATTGATGGTTATTATGGAAAGATCATAATGAGCTCTTCGAAAAGGAGAAAATAAAACGAGTAAGCAAGGGATGGAATTCGACACTCACCAAGGTCGCAATGGAGATTTTAGCTGAGTTTAGTATCCCTGCCTCTCTGTATCGCCAAGGGGTGACCATTCAAACAAGTCAAACGTTTAATTCATTCAGAGTCACACTGCTCTTCTTTCTTAGTTTGGGAAAGACCAACAGCCGGGCGTAATTTCTGTTAACGCTATAAAACGATTATGTTTCGGGATAATGAATTCAGATACAGAAAACTCTCTTTCTTCTGAATAAATTAAATTCCTTATCATTTCTTAATCTCCCCCCCCCCGCCCCCGTTTCTTCAATACGGGGCTGTAGCTCAGACTAGAATGAATCCTGTGTTCAAAAATGACATCACTAAGATGACGTTCCCTAATGCTACGAAAGGTGGGCGAGGTCACGCTACAGAAATAATGCGTTCTCGAGCGGGAAGAGGTACAAGAGGTTCATTTGAAAAGTATGAATAATTCAACAAAGAACCATGCATTTCTCGTTACCTATTTCCCCATGTTAAAAAAAAATGCTGGTTTCCGGCACTTGGAACTTCCTGAGCGCTCTCAGGGAGGAGGTGCAGTTTTGTGTTTATTAGAAGACAAGAAAAACTGAAGTTTCATAAATCTGGGAAAAGCACATGCAAATTTATGTGTGTGTGCGTGTGTGCGTGCATGTGTGTGAGTGTGAGTTAGCACGCGTAGGAGTTGACTTTTCTTAGTTCACAGTTATCCCTGGTTTGAAGTTGCAGTTGGAAAATGTCAAAGTGGAAAGAAATTGGATAGGATCTGCATCAAGTTCAAGGCGTGTGTGTGTGTGTGTGTGTGTAAGAATTTGGTAGTGATGACAATGTGGCCACTTTTTTTTTAATCCTCACCCGAGGATATGTTTCCATTGATTTTTTGAGAGAGAGGGAGAGACATAGAGAAACACTGATGAGAGAAAGACACACCCATTGGTTGCCTCCTGCACGCGCCCTGATCAGAGCTGGGTATTGAGCCTGTAATCGAGGTACATGCCCTTGAATGGAATAGAGCCCATGACCCTTCAGTCTGCTGGCCGACACTCTATCCACTGAGCCAAACTGGCAGGGCTGGCCACTTCTATTTGTGTAATGCAATCAGAAAAAACAAAACAAAAACCCCCCAAGATTTACTCTAAATAGAAGTTTAGGATGCAAGTCAAGCTGTAAAGCGGGTAACAAAATTGATACACACACACAGCCAAACGCACATGATCAACTCTTGAAGTTCTTGTTGTTTTATGAAAACCGACAGAAAAAGAGTAACATTCAAAGCTGCTTCCTTTCCCTAGGCCTCCTCGCAGCCGCCTCTCAATCTGGCTCACTCTGTGGCCCATGAATCTAGTTGAACAGAAATTCTTCTAAAAAAACAGGGTACCCCGCTCCCCCCGCCCCTGCCCCACACTCATCCACATTTTGCCTGCATTTTACTTCTTCCCTCGCCCTCCAGCACATGTCAGATCCCAGGATCATATCAACCTGCATCGAATCGGTTTGGGACACAGCATCTCACCCACGGTTAAATGCCCCATGGAACCTAACAGCACCAACAACAGCACCAACAACAGCACCATGGGGAACGGCCAGCGCAGAGCTGGAAGGAAGGGCGAATTTTTTTATCAGAAAGACGGGCAAGAGGGTCAGGCAGAACGAGGAGCGACAGAAAAAGCAGGGCAGGAGCAGAGACGGGACCTAAATTAGAACAAGAGGAGATGTTTATTAATAACCTGCTGACCCACAGGCCCCTGACACGAAATACATTAGTATTGTCGGGACACTCTGCTCTGTCACTCACAGGAGGAGCGACGAAAATGGTGTTGGGAGCTGCAAAGTTTTCGAGAACAGACTTCCAAAACAATGCAAAATAAAAAGAAAAGAGAGTAAAATAAGACTCACAAGGTTGAGAGGGCCCGTGGTCTGGGTTCCGCTGTGGTCTTGTTCTGTCTGAGCAGCCTTTTGCATGTTTCCACACTCTCAGCAAACTAGGATTTAAACACAGAAGAAGAAAAAATATATATATACACATTTTAAAAATAAAATATGTTTTTATTGAGTTCAGAGGAGAAAGGAAGGGGAGAGGAACATCTATGTTGAGAGAGAATCATTGACTGGCTGCCTCCTGCACGCCCCACACTGGGGGTCGACCCGCAACCCGGGCCTGTGCCCTGACTGGGAATCCAACTGTGACCTCCTGGTTCATAGGTTGATGCTCAACCACTGAGTCAAGCCAGTCGAGCGGGGCTCTTTGTGTTTTTTTTTAAAAAACATTTAAATTTCTCAATTATTTGAAATTTGTTCTAGTCTTTGTTAAATCTTTCCTAAAATCTCTTTTTCTTACTAATCTAAATATTGTATGCCATTGGGCCTGCTTCCTTGTTTTTAAATTTTATTTCAACATCTCTTTGGTCTCATCACTTTGTTTGCCAAACCCTCTCTTTTTGTTATAATTTATGAAGATGCTTTTGTACCTAGGAATGCAAATTTTTCCTCATTACAGTTCACTTTCTGGATTATACTCCCTATTTGTTAATCCGTAAGAACTCATCAAATCCAAAATATAAGAGAATACGATTTGTACACCAATATGCGGGAGTCTGAGGTCTTTTAACAGCGAGTTTTCTCATGTAGAAATAAAGCATGCCTTTTCATTTCTCTTTCCATATGAACTTCTGTGCAGCTGTGGTTTCCCCATGGAATAGAGTCTCAAATTCTCAATACAGTCTTAAATTTATTCACTGCTACTGTGAGCAGAATTTCTCTGTTAAATTTTATAAGTGTTTGCCGAAGGAAGGTATTCACTTAGGCATTTTTATTTTGTATTTACCACTTTACTGGTTTCTTATTCAAATAGTTTGCCTGTTGATTCTAGCCATCTAAGTAAATATTGTCATCTGCCAATAATGATACATTTGTCCTCTTCCTCTAAATTATACAATTTCCCCCCATCTTATAGCAAAAGATAAGAAGTTGCAAATTGTTTAAAAATATTCTTTACTTCAATATTTTACTACCAAGTATCATGGCATGATTGCAATGTGTTTCTGAGAAGTTCCGGTTATTTTTCAAAGGTTTATTCTTTAAAAAAAAGTATTTTTAGCTCTCACCGGTGTGTCTCAGTGGATAGAGCGTTGGCCTGTGGACTCAAGGGTCCCAGGTTTGATTCCGGTCAAGGGCATGTACCTTGGTTTCAGGCATAACCCTGGTGAGGGGTGTGCAGGAGGCAGCTGATCGATGTTTCTCTCTCATCAATGTTTCGAACTCTCCCTCTCCCTTCCTTGTAAAAAATAAATAAAATATATAAAATTATTTTTAATTGATTGAGAGAGAGAGTCACACACATCAATTTGTTGTTCCACTTACTGATGTACTCATGGATTGATCCTTGTATATGCCCTGACCGCGGTCAAACCTGAAACCTGGGCGTAGTATGACGATGCTCTAACCAGCTGCCCTACCCGGCCAGGGCTGCCAAGTTCTGACTTATAGAACGTGTTTTGGCCTGATTTTAATTACCCTCCCTGAATCCTCCGGTCTATCGCCAGGGACATAGCCCTTCTGCCCGGTATTAACAAATCTGACCCTTTTACTCTCTGTGAGTCTTGTCTCTGCACAGAAAACCCCATCATGTGCCCACTGATGCTTCTTGTCTACTCAAAACCCGTCTGATTTACTCCCGTTCTCAGACCAACACATTGCAAACCAGAACCCCAATGGTTTTATCTGTACATCAGATACAACTGCAAGGCTATATTCTGCCAGCTTAAAACACAGATTCTTTTTTATGTATTTGCATTTTAACAAAATGCCAAACTATTTTCTCACATAGAAATCATCACTTCACTGGAATCGGCTGACTTTTTGCCAGCCCAAAGTAAAAATAACCTGTTTGATTTTGCCTGTGCCGTGCAGGCAGGATCGGTCCCATGGGCTGGACTGGTTAGAACAATAGCAGGTGACCATAGACTGAGGAAGTGAGCCTTAGTGCCAAGTCACCTACGGGAAGGGGTAAAGGGGAAGGGGGAAGGACGTGGTGGTGGGCCGGACCTAATCAGGGGAGACCATGGACACATCTCTGTATCATGGAGCTTCCTTTCCCCATCTCTATCACCAGCAGCCTCGCAAGCATGATGTGAGCATGGGAGACAACGTGTGTCAGGCGTTTATTAGGGCACATGGAACCTAGCAGGTGGCTAGGTGTGAGAGCAGGAATGTGGGCCTTACTGTAGATAACAAAATGGAAAGACGACAGCTTTCTCCACTATCACTTTCTATGGAGAGTTAACCCCATAGATGCTCAAAACATTTTTTTATGGTTAATCCTCACTTGAGGATATTTTTCCATTGATTTTTAAGGAGAGTGGACGAGAGAAGACAAGAGAAACATCGATGTGAGAGAAACACATTGATTGGTTGCCTCCTGTACGAGCTCTGAGCAGGGCCAGAGAAACTGCAACTGTGGTACGTGCCCTTGACAGGAATGGAACCTAGAAGCCTTCAGTCTCGGGCTGATGCTCTATCCACTGAGCAAAACCAGCTAAGGCAGGAACTGTGGGATTTATCCAACGAGGTGCACTTCTAAAGGACTCCCTCCCACCCCTGCCTCTGCCCCACCTCCCGCGGCCTCCTCCTCTGTCAGCCTTGGCCTTGGCCGTGAATGCGAAGCGTCCCTGGACCCTGAGGGACCGTGGTTTCGTCCTCCTCGGGGAGGGGGGACTAGAGAGACTCCTCATGTTGGTATTGTGATGGAAGAGTCACCGTGGCCATCAGCCTGGCATTTAAAAGCTTCCTTCTCAGCACGCCTCATGTTTCCCATCTGCCACCTGGAAAACATCCTCACGGCCTCACACTTAGTCCGTGACAAAGCTGTTTTCTTTCCGGAAGCGAACTGAGTTTTCTTTGGTCTTTCCGGAAGTGAAGATACAAATCTGGGTCTTTGGTTTTACTGGGTGGGGGGGTTTCCATGGCATTGTAGTTTCAAATCAATTATCCTCTACTCCCCCCTCCTCTCTGCTGTTTATTCCATCTGCCCCGTCCCAGAGGGGCAGGCTCCGGCCCCGTTTGGCTTTTATTAGCGCCGTCCATTAAAGGGTGCCCCACAATGCCTTACTTATTGTGTTAATTTTCTGTAGTTATGTCCAGAGGCAGCTTTCTGGAATATCACATTTAAATAAAATAGAGGCTCTAACTTCTTTCTTCTTTAATGGGTCCACTTACCATTCATCGTTTCAGTTAAGGGTATCGAACACTATTGATTTACAAGGTCACGGAAAATGTATATTCACGGCAGCTATTATTGAAATAGATCTAAGGTAAGCCTGAAAGTTCTCAGTTGGTAAGGTACGAACATGAACTTGAGGGTCTCGGTCGACACTGGCATGTCACATCAGTTCTTGGGGTTTGTGCTGACTATGTCAAAGGCTAGGGCATGGGCTGTGCCATGTATGACCTGACAGTCACTGTGCTGGGTTGCAGGGACCATTAGCCAATTGCTGCTGGGAGGTTTTTTTTTTTAATAAATTTTTATTAATTTCAGAGAGGAAGGGATAGGGAGAGAGGAAGAGAAACACCAATGATGAGAGACAATCATTGATGGACTGCCTCCTGCACACCCCACACTGGGGATCGAGCCCACAACGCGGCAGGTGCCCTGACTAGGAATCGAACCGGGGACCTCCCAGTTCATAGGCTGATGCTCAACCACTAAGCCACACCATCCGGCTGTGGGAGTTTTAGTGGTAATAATGTATCTTACATGACCATTAGTATCCACTTGAGTGGTCCTCAAATTACAACAGAGCATCAGAGTGGGACAGAGGGATGAAGTAATTTGCCAGAAGAATAACAGAAGAGATATTAATTCAATGTGGTAAATGGAGCCCCAGTGTTTGGGTGTGTTTCTCCTTATTTTTTTCAGCCTGAAATTCTTCATAATTCATGTGTATAAATGCTCGATTGTCAGTTCCCTGATGCTGAATGCTATTCTTTATTTTGCATTTTCAATGCCTGCCACATGCTACTCAACATATAATAGATTTCCATTAAGTGTTTATGAAATGGAATAAAGATAGTTTATTAAATTAAGAGAGTTGTGGGCCCAGCCAGCGTGGCTCAGTGGTTGAACATCAATCTATGAACCGGGAGGTCACGGTTGGATTCCCAGTCAGGGCACAAGCCCGGGTTATGGGCTCCATCCACAGTGGGGGGGCATGCAGGAGGCAGCTGATCAGTGATTCCTACATTCATGTTTCTCTCTCTCTCCCTCTCTCTTCCTTTCTGAAATCAATATATATAAGAAAACACACAATACACTCACTTCATCAAAAGGGTGCATCAGCGCTTCTGGCTACAGTTCCTTTCTGATAGCACCTCTGTCCGGAGCCTTTGAAAGTGACACAGCATCCCACACTCCTCATGCAGTGAGTGAACAAATAGTGGGAAGAATGGGGCCGCGTCAGGATAAGGCGGAATCATTATTGCTCAGACTCCCTGGCTCTCACCAGTCCCATCATAAACCACTGCCTTGCACAGGGACGGTTTCAATAAAGTGCCTGCAGTCGATTGGCCCCTTAAGAGACATGACACAATCGGGAGGCTCCTGAAACGGCCAAACCAGTGGTTTCTGAATGGACACACTGGTTCTTGCATCTTATCTCCCACTCAATTAAAAAAGACTGCCGGGTCTCTGCTTAGGAATGGCAGATCGGAGGTCTCTAACGGCCAAGCCTTGTACCCAGTAACAACGTCTCCTCCCAGAAACAGTTCATTCTGGGCATTTCATTGCTTTTCCTGGTTGAAGAGGAAAAGATGTTTTTCTCCCTCCTTTCTCGTCTTAATTTATTTTGGTTGATTTCAGAGAGAAAGGAGAGGGGGAGAGAAAGAAACATCAATGATGAGAGAGAGTCATTGATCAGCTGCCTCCTCACACCCCTCCCCCACTCCCCGCCACTGGGGATGGAGGGGCCACCGGGGCCTGTGCCCTGACCGGGAGTCGAACCTTGACCTCCTGGTTCATAGGATGATGCTCAACCACTGAGCCACGCCAGCCAGGCTTCCTTCCTTTCTTGACCGACTTTTCAGAAATCACCTACTTTATAAAGATGGAGCTGATTTTCAGTGGGTCAGGTATTTACACATGCGTGTGGTGGGCGTGTCCGAGGACACAAAAACCTCCCAGCCCTTCCGCAGAAGAAGTCCACAAGGCAGGCGCTCCCGTCCCTTTAACAAAGCTTCGAGGCTCAGAGAGGCCCATCGCGTGCCTGAGGTCACCCACCAGCAAGCCACGGGAGGCTGTCATTCCTCTGCGGCCCGGGGTGCCGCGGGCCCCGTGTGCAGAGCACGGCGCAGGCGCACACGCCACGCAGCGTCCCTGCGGGTGGAGCGATGACCCGTCTCCGCGTGCTTAGGCAGCACGGGAGCTGGACGCCAGCAAACGATGCCACGCCACCCGCAAATGTGGAGCGAGCCGGCCTCGGTGTGGGCCTTGTCCGCACACTCCATTGTAACAGCGGGAGGGGCTGAACGAGGCTCTTACGTGACAGCAACTTACACGAGCTCTCTCACCAGGGACGTGGAAGTGGATGAGGAGGGAGGGCAGGCGCTGTCTTGTTAGAACACGGCCACACAGATTTCAAATGCGGGCCTCCCCCTCACTTGCATCGAGAGAAAGAAGGGATCAGCCCTGGCCGGTGTGGCTCAGTGGATAGAGCAGCGGCCTCTGCGGACTGAAGGGTCCCGGGTTCAATTCTGTCAAAGGCAGGCTCTATCCCCATCCCTGGTTGGGGGAGGCAGCCAACTGATGTGTCTCTTCCCATTGGTGCGTTTCTCTCACATCGATGTTTCTCTCCCCCTCCCTTCCAAGCCTCTAAAAAGCCAGTGGAAAAATATCCGTGGGAGAGAATGAACATCAACACTAACAACAACAAACGGGAGGGAGGGGCAGGCGGGACACGGTGTGGAAGGGGGAAGGCCCCCTCGCTCCCTGCAGGTAGGACACTCCCAGGGCCATCTTGCCAGTTCCTCAGCTGTCACAGGCCGCCATTCACACCAACGCCAAGGTGTTCCCTTTCTTCTCTTCCCCTTTTCTCGCTCCCACAAAACCAGGTATTATTGAGGCTCTGGCAAAGCTGCCCAGACCAACCGCTCCTCCGGGATTATCCCTCTCAGTGCGCAGTGCTCGCCGCATTGGGTTACACTGCTATGCTCTGCGGGCAGAGGCGGGCTGTGCCCCCCTCCCTCCTCCCCCTACCCCCTCCCCCCGCAAGAGATGTGTCTGGGTCAGCCTCCCGGCCCGTGTCCTCTGGGGGTGGCCCTAGCGCACGGGGCCCAGGCCGGGGGCGGGCAGCTGGGTCGCCCCATTCCCGGGGTCGCTGGCCATCTGCCAGAAACCAGGAGCCGTCCCTTCCCCTCTGGGGCTCCCCTCACCAGGCGACTCCCCAGTGTGACTGCGGGCTGCCTTTTGGAGCCGCTCAGTGGAAGGAAACGGCCGATGTTGAGGGAAGACATTTGCACCATTCACACGATTTCTTTTTTCGAGATCTGGAAACACAGCGCTTACTCAATATTTCTGTTATTTTTTCTCCCCTTTTTATTCCCGGAAAATAGCAATTTCCATTGTTCACCCAGGCACGGTGAAACCGATACTCAATGACTGGGCAGGGGCTGTGGGCAATACCATTTCTGGAAGCCCATTTGGCAGAGTGTCAAAGGGCCTGCACACTTTTCCAGCCCTCGGCCAACTCCCAGCAACTGTACTCTGGGCCTCCGTTCTCAGGACCAAAGAGTGATGCGCCAAGATGTCCACTGGGCTATTGTTTACAGTAACCGGCAACCAAATCTGAACCGAACAGGGTGATAATGGAACTGAAAACATTGTCCTGATGTTGATTGCCATGTGAACGATGTAATAATATGGAAATGGGATATATATATATACTCCCAATGGTTACAAATATGTAGGCGAAATATGTGCCATCCTAATAATAGGTAACATATTATCTACTTAATCAATGATTGCTAGGGTGTCAAACACGGCATACACAGTTTCCTTTAATCTGCTCACCGGAGTAAGCCAGATTTTATCTTCATTTTATAGATGAGGAAACAGAGTCACAAAAAGATTACACTGCGAGTTTGAACTTTGACCCAATCCTGATGGACTATGGAGCTGACGCTCGGAATTCCTCTGACTATGTGGTTCCTGTGAGTAAAAATCAAGCATTAACCACCGCCACCAAAACCCGAACCAAAACCACCTCCACACCCACCAACAAAATCCGCCCAGCCCACGGGGCGAGAATCCCAGGGCAAAGCAGGAGGAGAGCTCACCGAGGGAGCAGCGGCTGAGGAGGCTCATGGGAGGCGCTGGGAGGATGACGGGAGCTGCTGGACGCAGCCGCACAGGCGGCCCGCTGTTCTCTGGGTGGGGTGGGAGGCTCTACGTGTGATCTTACACGAAGAGGAGCTAATCCGCATCATGCCGTCAATGTAAGGAAGCACATCTTACCCGCATATGGGAAGCACGTTGTTCTGAGTGACGTGAGACTTTTCCCGAGGCTGGGCCCCTGAGCTTTTTTTGGGGGGGGTTAACGCATTTGAAATATTAATGGCACCTACAGTCTCTCTCGCCCCTCCCTCCCCCGCCCTCTCCAGAAAATAAAAGCACATCTATTAACATCAATACACCATTTTGTGGCATATCTATTCACTTTTATTCAGGGATCTTTGAAATCTTTCGGATACACTGCTGGTTGTGACTTAAATTCCCTTTTGAAGATGTTCCTTTTTAAAAATATTTTTATCAATTTCAGAAAGGAAGGGAGAGGGAGAGAGAGAAACAGCAATGGCGAGAGAGAATCATGGATGGGCTGCCTCCTGCACACCCTACACTGGGGATCGAACCTGCAACCCAGGCATGTGCTCTGACCAGGAATCCAACTGTGACCTCCTGGTTCATAGGTCAACACTCAACTACTGAGCTACACCAGCCAGGAGTGAAATATCCATCATCAGCAAGAAGCACATTCTTTCGACTACTTTTGTTTTCTGCTATTTAGAGTCCTTTTAGCCAAGAACCCCAAAAGGCTTGTGTGATCCCTCTTATTGGGGTTGTGCAACAGGAAGACAGAAATGCCATGTTCAAGCCCATCCACACAGG
>PVJN01037231.1:0-21040 GCA_004026805.1 Lasiurus borealis | reverse complement strand
CAATCTGGTTGCTCCCAACAGCCCCTCCTGTGGGCCTGGTCCCCTCCTGCTGCTCAGTTGTTTGGTTGCCCCTCACTAAACCTCCTGCCGGCCTAGTCATTCCTTGAAGCCTGTTTGACCGTCCATTCGTTCGGTTGTAATGGTCACTTAGGCTTTTATTATTAAAGATATATATAAATAAAAGTGTTACTTTGAATCAGTCAAAAGGATATAGTTGTTAAATTTCTAGCAAGCATATTATTAATGCAGTTAAAAATAAATAAATCACCAGCCACCTCTACCACCTGATCAAGTTGCTGGACACTGACCAACAAAGGTATGATGTTTACAACTCATAACTTTGAATGAAAACTACAAAGGTATATGATGTCTTAGGTTTTTAAACCCTCATTAACATGTTGCTGGAAGCCAATTCCAGCATGTCATAATTGCAAGAGTTTTATCAAAAAGTTGATGGAACTTGGGGACTCACCAAGGGAAGAGTCACATATGCTATTGCCTACTGGAATGGCTAAAGGCATTTCCCCAAACCTGAAAAGGATGACTGTTTACTGCCAGACAGCTCAGGGCAACTTAATCTACATGTTATTGCCACCTGCTGGCCAAACACTTGAACAGCCAAGGCAATTCCCCATTCTGACAATGGATTCTATATGAAACCCTACCTTTTGAAGTGTATATCTCCACCATGCCTTAGGACAAATTGTGTTAATAAAAATCTAGGGGTCCTGAGACAAGAACTTGTTTTCTTCAGCCAAGCTCCTGTCTCTCCCAATATGTCTTTCAAAATTATGTTTTGGCCCTGACTGGTTTGGCTCAGTGGATAGAGCATCGGCCTGCAGCTGCAGACTGAAAGGTCCCGGGTGTGATTCAAGGGCATGTACTTTGGCTGTGGGTACATTCCCAGTGGGGAGCGTGCAGGAGGCAGCTGATGGGTGTTCCTCTCTCATCGATGTTTCTAACTCTCTATTCCTCTCCCTTCCTCTTTGCAAAATTATGTTTTGTATTTGGACTCTTATTTAATCTTCGCATAGCCCTTCTCCACATTGCTGAAGCCTTATAGATGCCAGATGAAGACCACTGGCATTAAATGACACCCAGCATCCAGCATTAACATGTTACTTGTATCTATCCTCTAGCATTCTGCACATCCTTACTGGCTGTTGTGGATGGATAATGTGTGAACCTTATTTAGTTTTGTATTCCCTGCAAGGCCCAAAAAGCAATGGCTTCCTAGGAAGAAGAGACAAGTCTGACCCTTCCAAAAGCGAAAGGCAGGTAACGAACAGAGTCCTCGGGCCGAGCACTCAGCCGTCATGCTGGTTAGAGTGAGGTTTTAGATGGTGCTGGCCATGTACCCTCCATTTTGCTCAATGAGTGCGTGCTCCAGAGTGAGGTTGAAATGGGAGGGGAAGGAACCCCTCACACCTCAGCAAATCTCAGTTCCCCCTGCCTCCCCAAAATGAGAATGCACTGCCTCATGTAATTCTAAGTGTCTCAAATGACTGACTTTTCAGGTAACATCTACAAGATAGCTTATTAGCTCACAGTGGGCAACTAATCAATCTTCCAGGTAACTTTAGCTGTACAAGTCAGTTTCACACCGGCCTTTAGAATCCCACACCCAGGGGAGATGGAACTGCTCTGGGAAAGTGAGAGGAAAAGATCAGGAAATAGTGCCATTAATATGTGCCCAGAATTGTATAAGGGACATCTTCTCTCTAAGTCCTGGCAATAGCCATGCAATCCTACGATACAATCCTCATTTTCCCGAGGCTCAGAGTGGTCAAAGGACTTGCCCAGAGCCCCGTAGCTCCCAAAGGGGGCCTGAATACCCTCCCAGTTCTGTCTGGTTTTAAGGCCTCCCCAGTGCACCAGGACTTCTTACTGCATTTGGACACATGGATAGCAAACCTGCCAATGCCAAGTGGAGAATCAAGTTTTTTAATTACAGCAAAGGGAGGAAACCTACCCACAAATAAAAAGGCAGATGCTACTTGAAAATAGCCCCCAAATTTGGAGATGAGAAGACACAGGTGCCATCTGTAAGTTATTTGATACGCTAAACAAAAACATTTGCAGCCAAAAACTTGTCGGGAAGAGAAGGTTGATGGAGCCATGTGCTAGCAGAGAAAGGCCCACATCCTGGACATGCAGTCTGAACTCCAGCTGCAGGCCTAGATGGGAAACACAAATGTGTCCATTGTCCCAAAGCTGACAGAGCTCTTTTTTTCTTTTATTTCAGAGAGGAAGGGAGAGGGAGAGAGAGCGAAACATCAGTGGGAGAGAGAGCGAAACATCAGTGAGAGAAAATCACTGATTGGATGCCTCCTGCACGCCCCACACTGAGGATGGAGCCTCAACCAGAGCATGTGCCCTGACCAGGAATTGAACCATGACCTCCTGGTTCATAAACTGATGCTCAACCATTGAGTCACACCAGCTGGGCTGACAAGGCTCTCTTATAAATGGGTTCCAGGAAGAAAACATACATTGTTTGAAAAAATTTACACTGGACACAGATAGGGGGGCAGGAAAGGGGAAGGAGGGGGAAGTTCTAGGATAGATGCTAGCGCCTAAGGAAGAAATAGTTCCCGCTGCGGTACTGTTGTGGTCCCCAATCTGGAAAGTTCATGCATAAGGTGCAGTCGTGCCTGGTGATCGGCTACTTATTACATCTTAGATCACCACCTGGAAGCTGATGCAATGTTTCAGCATCCTTTGAGGAAGGTGAGCAGTCTTCTGCTGGACTGGCCTTGAGGCTCTGAATCAGATCCCCTCTTACCCCTTCCTCCCGCCCTCCAGCCTGCTGTCTTTTAATGCAGGATGGCTCAGAATCTGTGTCCTGTCAAATCCCTAATAGAAAGAAAATGTACTTATCGTTGAGTTTATTCAGCTGCCCCAAGTTTTGTTTTTAGAGACTTTAACCAGGTAAAGCTCAGATCTATTATTATTACATGTAAAGTGGCAGAGCCATTTAATATTTTCTTTGATATTAAAAAAAAATTGAGAGACACTTTTTAATTTGGCTCTAAGTTGTAAGGAAACAATCTCAGCAATTGGAATTTAAGAAAAAAAATTTTTTTAAGTATTTAAAAATATATTTTTATTGATTTCCCACAGGAAGAGGGAGAGAGATGGAAACATCAACAATGGGGAGAGAGAATCATTGACTGGTTGCCTCCTGCACTTCCCACAGTTGGGATCCAGCCCCCAACCAGGGCCTGTGCCCTGTCTGCAAAGTGAACTGTGACCTCCTAGTTCATACTAGTGGATCAACGCTCAACCACTGAACCATGCCAGCCAGGCAGAATTTAAGAAAAATTAAAAAATTTTTCTACCTTTGGAAGTCCAACATGGAAAAGGAGCAAGAGACCCTTAACTTCCATGCATCTCCTGAGGAGCAAGTGGGGGGGAGGAGAGCCTCTAAAACTGGCTTCTTGTTGTATTGACTGTACTCAGAACCTGTACACAGGACTCAGAGATGACATGTCTCTCAGTGACCTCTTACTCCAGAAAGCCCTCTTACCTGGGCATGTGCCCTGCCTAGGAATCGAACTGGTCAACCACTGAGCCATAGTGGCCAGGCTGTACTTCAATATTTAGCAAAAATGTCATGAACACATAATGATGTGATAAAAAAAAATATCAAAAAAACAGTATTAGCAATAGGGAATGAAAATCGATATCTGATTTAATGAGGTACCTCTGAGTGAAAAGACAGCAGATAGTTAATATTCATTTTTAGAGAAAGGAAGAAAGGAAGGGAGGGAGAGAGGGAGGGAGAGAGGAAGGGAGGGAGGGAGGGAGCCCTGAGTAACCTGGCCACACAGTGACCAGCACACCTGGCTAAGCCTCTGCCATGGGTAGTGGAGAGTGTGTTGGTCTTTTGGATGTTACCATGCACCCTCCTCCTGCCAGCACCTCAGAGCAGTCTGTTACCTGTTGGCCCAGAGCAGCGGCCAAATTCCCACCAGCACTGTCACCAGAAACGCCAATTCTGCCTGGGTCCACCGAATAGTTCTGCAAGACTTCCGGCTGCATGAAGTACTTTGTAGCACGTACAACATCGTTAATTTGCTCAGGAAAATAAACCTTTGGAACGAGCCTGTATCTGTGAAGACAAAAGTTGTATTCATTTAAGGACATCACTGAATCTTTAAGGCCATTTGAAGTTCAAGGAGACACTGGTTCTTTTGATGCCAGAAATAAACAGATAAGGAATTGAATATAAAAATAAACCATTCATTTTATTGCAAATCAAAGACTTAGATATTATCAATAATTCTTCCTCTTCTTCTCCTTTTTTTTTTACTACCAACCAGCAAACCCAAACACCACCACTACCAATGCAGAAACAAAACTTCATAGTAAAAGGTAGCTGTCGATTATTCAGCTATGGAGAGAACCACAGTGGATTTGGAATTTTATTCTGGAAGTCAGCATCCCATTCACCACATTTTTGGTTTAAAAGATGACTCAGCAGCATTAACCACTTCACTGGTCATGTTTAATGAGTCCATATGGCATCCTTCATGATATACTTGTTAAATGTAGTAAAACCGTACTCCACTGAAGAGGTCGTACCAGTCTGAGATGACAAGCAGCACATTCACTCTCTGGAAGGCTTAAACTAAAAAGCCAATTGTCAACCAGCTAAAAGGAAGCCAAACTGCCAGCAGGCCAGGGCAGGCCCTCTGAGACACCTTTGGGCTTCTCCTAGTGGTCCTCTTTGCAAGATCAGAGTCCCTTTCCGTTCCTACTCTGTGCATTCATATTCTTTTAAGAGTCCCCCAAACCCTATTTTTGTCAAATTCCCCATGCCATCTTACAAATCCATATTTGGTAGTCTCATCTTGGAGAATCCTCTCAGTCTCCACCCTCCTTCCTTGCTCATCCTTTAATCCTTGCTCTAGGGTTTGGCCTCCTCTGGGCAGCCTTCCTTGACCATTAACTCCACTTGCTTCTGGGGCTGAGCTAGCTACTATTCCTTGATACTTCAAATGCACTTTATGACTCAAGTTGCTGTTATTGTCTGATCTTGAAATTACTTCTTTATATATTCCTCTAAAGAGTGTGTCCTCTGATATCAGGGACTGTGTTTTGTTCATCATTGTGTCTCCTGTATCTATCAATGTGCTAGGCACATAGTCATCCATCCAGTAAATCTTTTGTAAGTAGTAATATACCTTCATTTTGCAAATAGAAATTCTGAGACATAGACAAGTTACTTAATTTGTGAATAAGTCTAACAATCAAAACAAGGTAGAATAGAAACCACTTAATGAAAACCTAATAATTTATTATATGCATATAATATGCATAGCCCATGGACACAGACACTAGTGTAATGAAGGCTCAGGATGGGCGGGTGTAGGAAGAAGGAGGTCAATGGGAAAACAACAAAAACTAGGGGGACATCTGTAATACTTTCAACAATAAAGATAAATTAAAAAAAAAAAAATCTAATAGTTAAGAACTCGGGTCTTTTGATTTCCACTTCAAATTAGCATTCTTATTTTCAGAAACTAATTTTTCCTAAGCTACTTTATATAAAGTCATTTATTTCCACATATACTAGTAAAATCCAATTATTTAACTAAATATCTTCACATTCAGTGTAGTCAAATGGACAAATATTTGTGAAGTAATTTGACAAATTTCAGGAATGACTACCTTAAGCAACTCTAGGTGCAATAAGAAATTCCCTTGGTGGTTGCCTTATAACAGATAAATTAAGTTTTCTGATTTACTTATTACTGTTCATATCTGTGGTGATTAAGTAATATCCAAAATGTGTTTTTTCTCTAGTTGGTTTTCATTAGTCTTAAAGCTACTGCCATAGCATTCCATTGGTAATAACTGGTGAGAGAAATATAATGGCATCATTTTGTCCACTAGGTGGAGACATCTCACATGGTTCTGGGAGGAGGTCTCAGAATTTTAACTCCAGTATTACAGCAGAATTTTTAATTCTTTCAGTGAAATAAATACAAATGCACTTTATGACTCAAGTTGTGAAAATAAAGGCTATTTGGTCTCTGTAAGATTCCATATATCATGATAAACTATTTTCCTGGTGGCCCAAGAAGTCAGAACATATTCTACTAACACACTACATGAATTCAACTTTCAGATTTTGTTTCACAAAAGGTTCTAGTGATTTTTAATAAAGAGAAAATGGGTTAGCCTTAAAAAAAAATGCTATTACCTCATATCTTATCAGCCAGTTAGTAACTGGTTCATATTAAACATGCCTACACAGGTTATGATAAAAAGTCTTTCCAGTGCCCATAAAAACCTATCTCCCCAACCTTCCCTTTACCTTTGTTCAAGCTGGAAGCATTCTCTAACTGTATTCAATAAGAAGGGACACTATTTGCACAGACTGGGACTACAGTGAAACTAGATATTGCTGAGGTCACCTAGTGTAAGATGAGCCTTCAAAGGAGCTTGACATGGACCCGAGGAGCTTAACAAAAGTTCTGTTGTATCCAGACACAGGAAACTGAGAATCAGGAGGAAATTTATGAGTGGTGTAAACAAAAAAAGCATGGGTAAATATATTTATTGCCTGTTTTGGTTCAAATCTATGTCCCTACAAAGCACTGAGAAGATTCTGCCTTTATTTTATTTTATTTTACTTTTTATTTATTTTTATTTTATTTTAAATTATAGATCTTGACTAAAAGCGCCTGATGAATTCTAGCAAACAGAGTCTCAATTTCCCCAACTCACTGCTGTGATGGATGACTCTGCAATGCCAGTGTTTGCCTATCTACTGCTATTGCATGCCTCCCATAAGAACAAAACACTGTACACTCAGGGATGCGGTTTAATCAAGTTAATAAATGTGCACACTCTGTAAGAGTCATGTTGTTCCTGCTAGGTGAGCACCTCACCAAATGCTCTGCAGACATGTTTCACTCGCATCTCAGAGCAAACCTGTGGGTTTAAGGATGAACATCGGAGGCTCAAGGAGGAAGTATCCTTTGTCTACAACAGCTAGGAAGTGGCCAAGCTGTGATCTGAATGCACACAGATTTCAAAACCCATGTGTGTTGTATTCCCCCTTTTAAAATACATTTTCTTCAACACTCACAGGCTTTTACTAATATGAGTATGTGGCTCTCGTTACACCACCAAAACAGTTAAGTTCTCAAAAGTGTAGATTTCTGCCTGGCCAGCATAGCTCAGTGGTTAAAGGTTGACCTATGAACCAGGAGGTCATAGTTCGATTCCCAGTCAGGGCACATGCCACGGTTGCAGGCTAGATCCCCAGTATGGGGCATGCAGGAGGCAATGATCAATGATTCTCTCTCATCATTGATGTTTCTATCTCTCTGCTCCTCTCTGAAATCAATTAAAATATATATATTTTTAAAAGTGTAGATTTCTGACACTCTAGAACATCTCTCATGATTTCAATGGTTTTGCAATATTCTTAAAACAAAGCACCAAGCACAGTGTCTGGGCACATGGTACATCTTGTGGATGAAAAGGGGATGTTACAATAAAATAGAGGCTCAGTGCATGAAATTCGTGCACTGGTAGGGTCCCTAGCAGCCATCGGACACCACCTTTCCCCCAGCCGCCCACCACCCACCGTCCAGGGCCCCATTCCCTTCCCCCAGCCAGCCCTGCCCCCTGGTCGAACTCCCGGATGAACTCTTGGTCAAGGGAATACTTTGCATACTATACTTTTATTATATAGGATCATAAATCCCTAACTGGGCAAGTCATGGGGTAGTGATGCCCCAGGCATATAACTTCTTTAGTTTTTAAGCCAGCCCAGACCATTGTTCTCGTGCACCTAGGTTAACACACCTTTGAAATGCCAGAAAAGACCACTGGAAGGTGTAACCACCCTCAAGACAGCACATCATCTTGTTCACTACCCTGTAATCTCACCAGGCCTTGCTTTCTCCCGCCTTCCTGTCATCTTTCTTGTATTTCCTCCTTAATTCCAAATGCATAAAAGAAACTGCAAACTGACACTCCGGAGCATGGGACATCTTGCTTCCTGGCAACTGCCATCAGTTTTGGCTCCAATGAACGCTTATAAAAATTCTCTGCAGGTTTTTGGATGTTTCTTACGTTGACAGACTTTAGTAACATACTTTTTTTTTTCCTCCCAATTTTAAAGATTTACTTCTTTTCCATATAACACTCTTTGTGGTGAGAAAAGTAATACGCCATATGGCTTTAACAACATAAAAACACAGAGTGTTCCTCACCCACCTCCCCGTCTGGTACATCTCCAAGGACTCCGCCGCTTCCTGCGTTCGACGCATAGCTCAGTTTCAAACTCCGTATGCACTGTGGAATAACCCTGGCTTTACAAAAACACTGAGGCCCTCTACAAAACATTCCAATTCGTCTGCTCTGGAGTGGAGCCCAGTATATCTATATTTGACGAAAAATTCCCCCAGGCAACTCTAATGTGCAGCCAAGGTTCAGAAATGCCACTGAGTCCAGCCACATGGAGGCTCTTCTCTGAGCCAGGTCCCAGTGCACTGATCCCTCCCTCAGCAACGCCTCATCCAATGTTCTGATCCTTTAAGTCTCATTTCAAATAATGCCGCTTCTTCCGAGAAACCTTCTGAGAGCCCAGCCTAAAGTAATGCCCTCCTTCCTGGAAGCCCTACAATCTCCCCAGGACAGGTCGTAACGCAGACATCTCTGGAAGCAGATGGCAAGTCAGGATGTCGTACTCAAGAGCTGGATGGACACCTACCTGAAATAGGCAGCACTCACTTTATTAAGGGGCAGGGAGATGGGCTAGTGCTCGGAAAGACTGACAAGTTGCTCCTTAAGTCAGAGGCTGGTCACTGCACACAAGCCCTGTAGTCCCCCTAGTTCAGCGGTCAGTAAACTGCGACTCGCGAGTTTGCCAACCACTGCTAGACTAAATGTTACCATGTAGTTGGAAGCTGTGAGGATTAGGCACTTGTGGCATATTGTGTGCAAAGAGGTAAAGGATAGTAGATGTCACACACTTAGGGCCTGGTTGAAGGGAAATGTAAGTGGCCACAAGCCTGCGGAAGTTTAGCCCTGAATGTCACTATTGTTCTAGTGACACTGTAATGCATTCTCACTCCAATAACCCAACCTGGAAACACTGTGTACAACCTTCCACTGCAGACAAGGACACCGAGTGCTCTCCTTGTACAGCCAGTTAGGTGAAAGGTACGAGTGACATTCGAGAATGAAATCATACACCTCTGAGATCCGGCAGGAGAGAGATAAAAATCTCATTCCTTTTTCTTTTTTCCCTCCTTTTCACTATCTCCCAAGAGGAGCTCAATAGATTCATCTTGAAAATACAAAAAGGTTACTATTCGCCTGAATTGTGTGGCCCAGTGGTTGAGCATTGACCTATGAACCTGGTGATCACGGTTCGATTCCCGGTCAGGGCACACACCTGGGTTTCATGCTCCATCCCCAGTAGGAGGGTGTGCGGGAGGCAGGCTATTGATGAGTCTCTCATCATTAATGTTTCTATCTCTCTCTCCTCCCTTCCTCTTTGAAATCAATAAAAAATATGTATATATATTTTTAAAGCTTACTTTTCTCATTCATAGGGAAGGTATTTTCAACAGATCAATAATTGCATCCGTATTGTGCTCTCTGTGAGAGACCTCTCCAGAGGAAGTCTATTCCCCTAACAGGGAGAAGCTTCCTTTCCATTAAAAGAACCTACACTAAAATTGCAAATGTGGAAGCACTGGGAATGCTTGGTCATTTATCTTTTCATTCTGAAAATGTGGTTTGTGCAGAAAGATTGAGGGAGGGTCCTCCTTTCAGTTTCCACTCTCAAAACTCGCCCCTGGGTAGAGCTCTGATATATTTACGGTCCATGGGCAAGGAGAGCTGACGTTAGCAAAGGCCTGGCTGACTGCGTAAGAATCGCATCCACAAGAACTGACATGTCAGGATGCTGCACCAGAACTGTGGTCCGTTCCAAGGATGTGATTCTCTGATGCTCCCTTCACCAACTAAGACGTCTGGAATCATATCTCCCTTCACAGCAGGGAGCTCCTTAAGACTCTCTGCCTTTATCTATCTGCCTCCTCCCATTCAGATGCAAACCTCCCTTTTCCCCTCAAAGGTAAATAAATAGGGAGCCAGAGCACTCCCCCAGGTGGCTACAGAAGTCCAAGCAGGCTGGGTGCCAGGTCCTTCGGGCCTCCTTTCTCTGTCATTTCAGAAGCTAAACATAGCTCTAGGGTTCAGGGGTGGGTAAACTAGGCTCGCAGCCTCCCTGTGGTTTGCAGTCCCAGGTGTTCTATAGCCGCAGTGCAGGCTTTTTGTAAAGCTCCAGTCTCCCCCCACCTCCCCCAGAAATTCTAAAAAAGCAAACCACAAAAGAAAAACCAGTAGATTTTTGATAGTAGAAAACAAAGCCAGAACACTTTAGTTGAAATGACTAAAAAGGGATTCATCAAGTTAATGATAGGGAAGAGACGAAAAGGACCTACTTCTTTTTTTTTTTTTTTTATGGTTCTGTTATTGCCACCTGACATCAGATGGAACAGGAAGAAAATGCCACCTAAAGTGGGGAGTATACGAGTATAGTAAAGATTTCATTGAAAGCAAAACACAACTTGAAACTGTTTTCTTCAAGAAAGCAACATAAGTAAGTGCTTTCCAGAACTTAATAGAACTCATAGGATTAAATAAAATGTATTAAATAGAATTTAACAATATGCTGTTAGCTTATATTTTATCTTTTAAAAAAAGAAATTAAATCTTCCTTTTCCTTTATTTTTCATGGTGCTGGTATTATGTCTTATTTAAGCCATAGGTAAATAGATACCATTTTTAAAGAAATATACCATAGTATAGTTAAACTGCAGAGAACATTATGAAAATAAGTTTATGAATATAAAATAGGACCTTCCTAGATCATGTAAGTGAGGCTATATCCATATATCCCTTGGTATTATAAGTTCAAAAGATAAACTTTTTCATTTCTTTAATGAATACATATTGGGCAATTGATATGTAAAATAGTGTAGTTGTTGTAGAAGCTACTGAGTAGCTGGCACAGCCTGTTGTTTTTATACCTTGGGGCCTTTATCTACGTCCCCAGAACCTTGAGCCAGTGCCAGCAACATGAACTGAGCAGTTCCAACTCCTGCTGCTCTCATTGAGGGGATCCCATGGTCAGCGCGGCCCCCAACCCTTGCCTACCAGCTTCCTCAGAGTAAACCTTCCCCCAGGCCTCACGCCACGTGAAGGAAGCTGTGACCCCACCACCACTCCTGTGAGCCTTGAAGATAAGGGAGCAGCTATCTCAACACCTCCCTGCTGGGGAAGTTGGATTCCAGGAAAGCCAGGGCCATTCCCCAGGACTCTTAGGATCACCCACCCTTAATACTTCTTTTCTTTAATCATCGTCAGAGTGTGAGTCCCTCTACCTGTCTTCTCTCCTGTTTTATTCCCTAAATGCCCTCTGCCTTCTCCCCTTCCTCCCAAGCCTTCTCATGACACCACTTTGGACCTCCAGGACCAACTCACTTTGTCTAACTAGGTTCTACTCATCCCTACGACCTTGACTCAAAGATGACTTTACGACATCTTTTCTGACCCTTCAAACTGGGTAAGATCTTACCTACTAGATTCCTCCGTTACTATCTACTTTCTGCTTCACATCACTTATCACACTTCACATGACTTGTTCAAGGTTTATTTTCTCATCTAGATTTTATTTTCTCACCTAGATTCATGAGGGCAGAAATGATGTCTGTCTTACATCGTATGCCACCGGAATTTAACATAGTAACTGGCCCATAATGCGGATTCAATAGATGTTTACGGGATAACAGAAAGGGAAAAGACAAAGCAGTGAGAGAAAGTATGTTTTCAAGCCAGAGGATGCTTCCCAAGAGAAACATCATGATCATATGATATTGGCTCTCCTTCAACTAGAGCAGAGGTTATGCAGCTCTTTATGGGCTGGTTGGCCTGGATTCATCTTAGCTCATCATTTCTGTGAAGAAAAGTGCTGAGAGTTCCAAACACGTGTTGGTAAGTCAATTTGACAGCTGGGCCTTTCCATTCTGTGGGCTCCAGCACGAGTTGGGTATCTGAAGCCCTTCTATCTCAACTGTCCAAACTGATTCTCCTGACAACTCTCTGAAGTCATTAACCCAACTCAAAGCCTATTTGTTTCACATATACGTGCTGAGTTGTGCACCCAGTGATGGGGACCCACAGGAAAAAAGGCTTGATTTTGGTATCAGCAGCTCACGTTTGAGACACACACAAAAGAATCCTAACCTCACTTTGCACAAGAGATTAAATAACTTGCCTGAGGTCACACGGTCATAAGTAAAGATAATGGCCCACTTGGCTGCTGCAATGCCTCCCAGCTGATAACTTCTGGAAACTACATTAGGTCCCATGGAAGGTCAAAAATAGAACTGGTACCTCCATGTTTTAGTTCTTAAGAAAAAAAAAATCTTAAGGAACATCTCATCCACCCTTGTGTGTTTTATGATAAGCCCGAGAACACCTGTTTTACTTAAACCAGATGCTGACAGGTGGGGAAGGGCGTGTCGGAAGGAGGAGGCATGCTCCCAAATGCTTATATTGAAGCCCTGGAGGGTGAGGCCTGGGTGGAGGATCCTCACGGTGCCAAGTAAAGCAGGGCCAACGTTCCTCCTTCCCCCAGGCCTGCAGGAGCTGGGGTTACACAGGAAACCACAGAAGGGGCTCCGAGGCTGGTTCCCCAGCATCTAGTTGTGCGAACTCCTCCCTACTGGGGGCTCAGCAGCTACACAGGCCTGGCTTCCTCTGGCCAGCTGCCTGGGCCAGATGACATAATAACCACTTAAGTGAAGGTTCCTGCCTTACAACACTTCCCTGAGGTCCCGGGAGTGATCTGGGCGGCCTCGCTGAGAGGCCACTCTGCTGAGGAAGCAGCCACAGCACCACTCCATGTGGCTCTAAGGCTTCTGTGCACAGGGTCAGGGCTTCCCACAAGACTCGGGGGACCAGCCTGTCCAAGGGCTGCAGAAGAAAGGATTCTCTGAGGTCTCGGATCTGGGTTGAGGGCCAGGAGGGGAATCTGCTGGCAGAGAGAGGGAAGGGGGAGCTGGATAAGCTCAGGGCATGGAGAGTGGCTGATGGTGCCATAACACTGCCACACCGTTACTGAGCACCATCAGCTTCCTCAATAAGGGCTTGGTGCCAGACCTCAGAACGATTTGGCCTGGCTCAGTTCCCCACTCCAGCACTGTGACTAGCTCGCTATGGGACCTCATGCAGGTTACTTAACTTCTCGGGCATCAGTTTCTTCATTTGTGAGAAAAATATCGAAATACTTATCTGGATGATTTATATGAGAATTAAGCAAGACTCTATTCATTCATCCCACAAATATTTATTGAATGCCCACTATCTGCCAAGAATATGTCCAGGCAATGAATAAAAGGAGCAAAAAAAAAAAAAAAAATTCCCCCAAATCCCTGCCTTAATGAAACTTACACTGTCCGTTTCCATTCAGTATAGTAACTACATAATAAGTTTAATTTATGATCTGTTCAGATATTGACAGTTATGGAGAAAAAGAAAGCAGAAGAAAAGTAGGTTGCAATTTTTTTTTTAATAATGTGGTTCTATCTGTGAAAGAAGAGGGGGAAGAACTGGTAGGTAGAGTTGTGTCTGCATCTGAAATTTTCATTATTTATTAATCTTTTTACTTACTATCAGTTTACATTTTTAAGTGTTTTTAGAGCTCTTTGGGGGTATAAATGACATAAAGTACACAGTACACATATTTAAAATGTACAATTTGATAGATTTTTACATATGTATACACCCTTGAAACCACTACCACAATAAAGATAATAAACATGTCCATCACCCTTCAAAGTTTCCTCCTGTCCCTTTGTAACCTTTCCCTTCCACCACCCGCTTCCCCAATCTGTCCCCAAGCTACCACTGTCCTTTTTTCTATTCCTATAAATGAGCCCACATTTACTAGAAATCTATATAAATGAAGGGTTGGGTTACAGTTTTAAATAGGGTGTCAGGGAAGGCCTAGCTGAAAGGATGACATGAGAAAAAGATGGAAAGGAGGAGAGACAGGTGTGCAATAGCACCTGCCCCAGGTCTGCCACAGAAGAGGTGTATCATGGTTTTGTATTATCTCTGTCCCCACATCTGTGATAAACATCCCCATTCTGCTTAGTTTCCCAGAAAGATAGCTAATACATAAGTGGTAGGAGCAACTCAAAAGATCGATACTAATATCACTACTACTACTAATAATAATAACAACTAAATCGAGGAAGATTCGTTGCACTCATTATTGTTTACAAGGTCTGACTTACAGAACCTGAGTCTGGGAGAATCACTTTTACAAGTCTTGGTTGCAGAAGAGATTTTCTCAAAATACTGCTTGGTTTTTAATTTAAAAAAAGCAGTAATCAGCCCAACCAGCGTGGCTCAATGGTTGAGTGTCGACCTATGAACTAGGAGGAAGTCAAAAATAGAACTGGTCTCTCCGTGTTTTAGTTTAATATATATATATATATATTCCCGGTGAGGGCATATGTCCAGGTTGCCTCCTCGATCCTCAGTGTAGGGCATGCAGGAGGCAGCCAATCAATGATTCTCTCTCATCATTTATGTTTCTCTCTCTCTCTCTCTCCTGCTTTCTCTCTGAAATCAAGAAAAAAAATAAAATAAAAAGCCAGTAATTAAGCTTATATGCTATAGATAACTGACTGTATATACCTCTCAATTTTAATTAATTCCTTTTCCAGATATTTCCAAAACTAAAATTAAAAAAAAAATGTAAGTGAGGCATTATAAAGCAAGAAATTCTAAGTTATATCTGAATCATTTTGTGTAACCTTGGGAAAGTCACCTCACCTCTCTGGGCCTTTATTTTAGACTTTATCACTTGTAAAATAAAGTAACTACACAGTTATCGAGGATCTTTTCTTAAATTTTTGTTCTATGACTAGTATGAATTACTTACTCAATGGAGACAATGACAGCATTCAACTCCTCAGCCATTGCTGTACACAGTTCATCATAATATCTGATTCCTAAAGGAAATAAAGAAGCAATCACTATTAAACAAGTTATCTAACACTGTCTACTCTTAAATTCTGCTAATTGTGAGTCCCTTTAAGACTTGGACTTAATAACAATAAAAAGCAAATGTGACCATATATCTCCTTAATACAGTTACGTATATAAATGCAGAATTTAAATTAGTTTCTGTTAAAATGCAATAGCTATAAAATAACAGGGAATCTATATGAGATTGCCTTTGAATGTGTTTTTAACTAACTAGACATTTGTTTCATAATGGACTCTATGAAATGCAACCAATTCATTCAGATTTTGCAGCACTTCAAATGTATGCTTTTTAAAAAATCACAGCCAATAAGCAGTTTTCTCCCGAGAACCATAAAAATTCTCTTTTAACACCCGCATTTGCAGCAATTCAGAAAATCACTAATTTGAAGAATATGGTATTTTGTTTAAATCAACACATAAACTAAAATTTTAAGAACTCTTAGCAGTTGTTAGAAAGAGGATCCAAAGAATTGCAGTGATAGAAGCAATTTTATTATGTAAAAAAAATCAATCCCTTAGCTGTTCTCCCAAGAGCAGATTGTGCCAACAAAAAAAACAAAATATCACCTTATCCATAGGCTTTCCAAGGCAGAAATAGTCAGAAGTTTAATAACAACATAACATCTACACACCTCCCTCCGCCTGATGCTTCCTCTGACAACAGTGATCAATCAAAATTAAGATGAAAAAGGCCAGGTTGGCTCTTATAATCTATACACCATTCCTGGCCTCTGGAGGAATGTCTCACCTGACAAGTGTCCAATGGTACAAACTCATTCTTTCCTAGGAAAAAGATTCTGTTTTATTCATTTTTATATCCCATCACCTAGCACACATTAGAGTGACCACAGGTGCAGGTCTGCATGCAACTGTTTCGAATTTTTGTACCGGAAGCCCTGCCCTTTAGGAAACTTCTCAGTCCCAGGCAAATGCACATGCTCAGTAAACATCTCTTGAAAACGTCTACAAATCAACGATTAAAGAATAAAATATGAATATGGAGTTAAATAAAACGGGATTGCTATAAAGAACTATACTTTAGGCCTTCCCCTCATCAAAAAAAAAAATATATATATATATATATATATATATATATATATATATATATGTTATTAAAACAAACAAGCAAACTAGAACTCGGTGCCAAAGCTTCGGGCTGAAGATGAGGAAGTAGCTCCCTGAAAATCGCAGGTGGAGATAAGGCCCTCACTTCCTCCACGGTTTGCGTTCTGCCCGCTGCTCCAGCTGGCAGCATGCCATGTTGATCCCGTAATTCTACACTAAAGAGAACATTCTTGAACTCTGGCAGAGCACTTCCTTTTCATGGTGGCACACTTGGATATTTCCATCCTTGGCTTCATAAGCAGATGAAATGTAGATGAGGTAACGTGTGCATTCAGGAATACCCGTTCTATTTCATGGGAAGGGGTCTTCAAAACACAAGTTGGCAAAAGAGCTGCCGATCATTCCCCCATATTCCGGTCCAATGAAATCCCACCTTATTTGGGTGCAGAAAGCTAGCTGCCAGCACTTTGTAATAAGTTAGTCTATGATTTAGGTCCCAGGAAATATTTTCAAAACAGTCTACCTTAATTAACAAAGCAATAAGCAAATAAACAAAAACCTTTAGCCGTAACCGGTTTGGCTCAGTGGATAGAGCGTCGGCCTGCAGACTGAAAGGTCCCAGGTTGGATTCCGGTCAAGGGCATGTGCCTTGGTTGCGGGCACATCTCCCGTTGGAGGTGTGCAGGAGGCAGCTGGTCGATGTCTCTCTCTCATCGATGTTTCTAATTCTCTGTCCCTCTCCCTTCCTCTTTAAAATATCAGTAAAATATATATATGTGGGGTGTAATCATCCAAACCAGGACACTTTCAAGCATGAAAAGGACATACCACTAATACTTCTGCTGGGATAATGGGGGCAATTGGGGCTGCCCACAGGGACAGTCCCCCTCTCTTTACCCAATAAGAAAGTCAAACTCAATCACACACACACCTCTCTCCCAGGGCCAACCACAATCCCAAGAGCCTCAAGAGGACCAGGACTTACTTGCGCTTGCCAAGGCCCAGCCTCCCCCGTGAATGTAAACAACGCTGCGTTTCAGCGGCTCTTCTGGCTTTGCCGGGCCTTCAAACACTCTGACTTCCACGCCATCAAAGTTAGTGTCGGTCACGTTCACCCGAGCAGACGACCACGCGCTTTTCTTGCCGAAAGAACCGATGATAAAATTCAGTGCGAGCAGGTGATGGCTCAGGCCCAGGTAGTGCATCAGGTTACTCTGCAGGGTGAGGGAGGAAAAAAAGAGGGAGAGCATGGGTCAATTTTGTTATCACCAGAGCCACAACTCACTCACGCTCAGTATTTAAATTCTTACAAGGACTTGCTGCCACGTTTAATACAGTAACAAATTGCATTTACCAAATTGCTTTTGGAGCTTACATAATATTTTCAGGCCTCAGATTCCCTTTGATTTTTCAAAATCAGCTGAGAGGGGCTGGGACGAGTATCCTCCAGCCCCTCTTATCACAAAGGCGTAGAAATGAAATAAACTTGCTCATTTCGATGGGCAAGTGGCAGTTCCGAGACTGAAACCTGGAACTCATGAATTCCAGGATTCAGTCCTTTTTGTTTTTTCTTCCAACAGCACATCACAGTTCAAAAGCATAGAAGGAATGGAGAAAAAAAATACCTTATTTAAATGCAAATAAGAGGGAAGTTTTATATTTATTTTTAACTTACATACTTAAGTCTGTCTGAGAGTAGGGGAAAGGAATAAGGTGTGAGAGGGAAGAGCAGGGTCGACTGCAACCCTGGCATGCATTTATTTATTTATTTATTTTAAATACATTTTATTGATTTTTTACAGAGAAGAAGGGAGAGAGATAGAAAGTCAGAAACATCGATGAGAGAGAGACATCAATCAGTCGCCTCCTGCATGCCCCACAGTGGAGATGTGCCCGCAAGCAAGGTACATGCCCCCGACCGGAATCGAACCTGGGACCTTTCAGTCCGCAAGCCGACACTCTATCCACTGAGCCAAACCGGTCTCGGCGCAACCCTGGCATTTAGAAGCAAGCTAATCCAGGATCATAACCAGGATCTTTTCAGAAATGTGCAAAGAGCATACAGCACCCTCTCTTCCCCTCTGAGCCCCCCGAGGGCATTATTAAATGTTCAAGAAAGTTATTTGGGTGGAGAAGGAGCAGAGAGAGAGAAGTGACCCAAGTCATCCCCTCAGCAAAGACCTCATGGAACACACTCCTCTCTCCACCTCTTATAGGGGCTCTTCCTATTGAGTGCACTTGGGAAACTGACATCCCTACCGGACTTATTTCACTGGAGTTAAATAAAACAGGACTGCAGATGAAATGTAGATGAAACAGAACGGGTATTCCTGAATGCACATGTTACCTCATCTACATTTCATCTGCTTATGATGAAATTATTTGCTGTATTTCAAATAATTGAGCATGTGCATTTGCCTGGGACTGAGAGGTTTCCTAAAGGGCAGGGTTCCGGTACAAAAATAATTATTGAAAGCAGCAGAGACCGGTCAAACTACAGAGGCTCAGAGGTGTCAGAGTGACTGGAAACTAGTCAGGCATATGTGTGTAAACTTTAGCCAAGCGGCTCTTAACAGCCGGAAGGGGAGTAGCTGGAGAGTTAACAGTGCCCTTCTGTAGACCATGAAACAGAACACTGATGATTAGCGCAATATTTAATGCCATCCTAAGATCCAGCAAGCAATGCTACCAGCAGAAATCAGGACTAGAGGCTAATTCCAGCATGTCATAATAAATGCAAGAAGTCCTCAAAAGGTTGATGGGCTTCTATATTCAGCAGGGCTGAATACATGTTATTGCCTGCTGGAATAGCAGAAGGCATTTCCCCAAACCTAAAGATCTGCATATATTATTACCTGTTATCAGATAGCTGAGAGCATTTCAATTTACATGTTATTGCTTCCTGTTGTTCAAACAGCTGAGGATATTTCCCCCAACCTGACAACGCCTACTGTATACCAAACTTACCTTTGATATGTGTATCTACTTTGCTGTTGGGCAAAATGTGGAAATAAAAAGAGTCCTGGGTCTGGAGATAGAGAATTTAGCTACCACAGCTAAGCTTCTTCTGACTCCCCCATGGATTACAAATTTATATTATATTTCTAGTCTCTTTATTAATTTACACGCTGCACCTTCTCCAGATTCTTGAGCCCTTCTAGATGCTGGATATCACCCTGGCATAAGACTACATAAAGCCAAACCGGTTTGGCTCAGTGGATAGAGCGTTGGCCTGCGGACTGAAAGGTCCCAGGTTCTATTCCGGTCAACGGCATGTACCTTGGTTGCGGGCACATCCCCAGTAGGGGCATGCAGGAGGCAGCTGATCTATGTCTCTCTCTCATAGATGTTTCTAACTCTCTTATCCTTCTCCTTTCCTCTCTGAAAAAAAAAAATCAATAAAATATATATATATGAAAGACTAGATAAAGTCTGCAACAACTGATCACACAGCTTCCCAGCACAATGTGCATGGCACACAGTGAAGAGAGTACCCATGTATTGTTACCCAGAACCCCCCAGCCCGTGGGCAGCCAAACTCCTGAGCCCATTATCCCAGTGTCCCATATAAATACTTTTACAGTGGTACCTCGAGATACAAGTTTAATTTGTTCCGTAACCCTGAGGCGTGGGAAACTCTGAGACACTCGAGTCGTGGTAAACTGGTGGTGGGTCATGTGCAGCTGGCTGATCCATGTGATTACTCCTATATCAAATGTTGCTCGTATTTCAAAGCAAAAATCGCTCGCTCCACGGCTCGTATCTCAAAAATCTCGTATGTTAGGGCACTCGTATCTCAAGGTACCACTGTATTGAATACATATGCCTGCCATGAAAGGAGTTGGAAAGCACTGTAATCTAAATCCACTAGCCAGTGTTTTATGAAAAGAAAAAAACAAAACAAAACAGAAATGAAAAGAAAAACACCTAGAATAGTGGTTGGTACACACTAAGTCTTATATGGTTAATGTTAGTATTATATCTCTGATCCAGAAGATTGCTGCAGCTTCTGGGGTCAGCTGGGAAGGGCAGGGACAAGTAGTGCAATTTTTCTAGAAAAACTGAGATAACTGTTTCCCCTGCTGATGTACATTTGTAAGTAGGACAATGAGGATGATTGTGGGAACCTCTTTCACGTTCCGAGTGGTTCAGGGTTCGGGTTCTGGAGGAGGCCGCACGCAAATGAAAAGAGAGACTAGAAAATACTAATTTGGCGATATTGGGGGGCCAAGCAGGAGCCTTCCTAGTGGAAAGGACTGCCACCTTCCTTTGGCCTTGTCATCCCTTTTATTCAGGTGTGGGATACACCCTTTGTCCTGAAACAGGCAATTCCAATAACAAGTAGATTATTTTATCAGTAAGAATTTACATGATTATGTGATGGGGAAGTTCACTGTCTCAATTAGATAGGGGGTGGCTGGCTTTGATCTTTCAGAGCTTCAAGGTTGACCAGCCTTCCGGGTTCCTCGTCCACTTTCTATTAGTGAGACAGTTATTGGTTTCCGGCAGATGATCAAGTTCTAAAATTATTTCAGATTAAAGAAATGTAAAATAATTACCTCTAAAAAGTTCATTTGTATGCTTATGTCAAAAAGGACAGTACACTGATACCCACACATGTAACCAACTTAGCACGTGGTCAACTTTCAACATGAGCCAACCACATTAAATGCTTAGAGCTTCTATTGCCTCATTTCTATGCCAGTGGTTCTCCACCTTTTTCAGTGATGGTCATTTAATTCTGTCAAACAGTTTTTAAATTCTCCTCTCTAAATCCTGCTTTACTTCTGCCTATTATAGAAAAACAAATTTTCATGGATCATTTATCTGCATGAAAATCTATGGTTATGATTAACCTCTGGAAGGGGAATGG
>PVJN01037230.1:0-21040 GCA_004026805.1 Lasiurus borealis | reverse complement strand
ATTACTCTTTTATTAGGTAGGCTAGAGACCTGGTGCACAGGTGGAGGGGCCAGCTGATTTGCCCTGAAGGGTGTCCTGGATCAGGGTGGGTGTTCCCTTGGGGTACAGGGTGGCCTGGGTAAGGGGCCTGTGGTGGTTTGCAGGCCAGCCACACACACACACACACACACACACACACACACACACACACCTGTGACCCAAGTGGAGGCCCTGGTATCTGGGATTTATTTATCTCTTACTATTGAAACTTTGTAGCCTGGTGTGGAGCCAAGCCTTCTGCTGCACAGCCATTGAAACTTTGTTGCCTTAAAAGGAGGCCTGGGCACTTGGCTTGCTCCATCGCTAGGGGCAACCCAGGCCTCCCTCCTGCTCTCTCTGTGGCCATAGCCATCTTGGTTGAATTAATTTGCATACTCGCTCTGATAGGCTGGTGGCTGTGGCTGGTGGGCGTGGCTAGTGGGTGTGGCAGAGGTACAGTCAATTTGCATATTACTCTTTTATTAGATAATATACTATCATGGGACCAAACAGAAAACCCACCAAGCAACTCTAGCAACACCTTCATCAGATGTACAGAATCTTTTTCAATGCAAACCTGGCAAGTGTCTTGAGCAGTGGTCTGCAAACTGCGGCTCACAAGTCATGGTTTGGTTTGCCGCTCTGTTGACTAATGAGTTTGCTGACCTCTGCCTTAACGAAAAACACTTAAAAAACATTTTAATAATGTACTAATGTCTTTAACCTGAAGTCAAAACTTCTGGGTAAAGGCAATGCCTTATAGCAGTGGTCAGCAGACTCCTTAGTCAACAGAGTGGCAAACGAGCCACAATTTGCAAACCACTGGTCTACAATTTTAAAACTCCCTTTGAGTTACAGAAAGGGGGGCGGGGGGATGTAGAACCAGTTTTGATCGGTTTCTTTAGTGGTTAAAAATGATTTGGTGTTGTTTAAAGCAACTCACCATTTGTCGAATTAGAAGATATATTTATAGACTGACACATTGTAAGCCATTCATAGACCCAAAGTTAGTTTCCATGACCAAAGTATTAAAGTCTGAAAAAAACTGAGGGCATGTTTGTCAAGAAAAGGCCAAGTGTCCAAAGTCATATTGTGCAGAAAACTTTCCGATGATAGTAGGGATGTGCAGAGTGGGGCAAAAGTAGGTTTACACGTGTGTGTGTGTGTGTGTGTGTGTGTGTGTGTGTGTGTAAAACAGAGCTTATTCTTGAATTATTATTTTTTGTATTTTCCATAGAAACAACTATAAGCCTACCTTTGCCCCACCTTCTCTCTCTATAAGCATGTTGAAAAGTACACAAGTAACTCCTAATCTCCACCTCTCTGTACAGTGTCAAGTCCATGAATGAGGACCCTCATCGGCTCCTACAAAAAGCCTGCCACCTGGCAGGTGCTCAGTACAATCAAAAGAGCTCATTTTTATAAAAGCATCTACTCTCTTTTCTAAGAGGTAAGATGTTGAAAGTTCCTATTTATCTACCTTGTGATTTTTAGCTAATCTTTATGCAGAAATAAAAGCTAAATTCAACTGACTTTTTGGAAGCAACATGAATATATGGTCTCATTACATTTTTAAGTTCAAAAAATTCTAGTGAGCATCCATGCTCATCAAACATTTAGGTGCATTATAAGTTAAACAGGAATCTGATGACCACGCTGAGCTCTCCCGCCCAAATGGGTGTTCATGAAAGGTTCCCTACAGCAAATCACGGGGATACCCCTAGCAGCAGTAGTCGGCAAATTATAGCTCTCGAGCCGCAGTTTGCCGTTCTGTTAACTAACCAGTTTGCCAACCACCGCTGTAAGGCAGTATCCTTACCCAGAAGTTTTGACTTCAGGTTAAAGACATTGGTACATTATTAAAATGTTTTTAAGTGTTTTTCCCTAAGGCAGACGTCGGCAAACTCATTAGTCAACAGAGCAGCAATCGAAAGTCGAATGTGGCTCATGAGCCGCAGTTTGCCAACCACTGCCTAGGCAGTAATCTAATAACATGAGGGTGAATTTGAAGTTAAACAGTTTCTTCACTGAAGGAGTTCTCAGAGACTCCAATACTAAATGTGTATCCACCAACTAAAAATAATAAAAAAATAAAGCGCATCCACCAAGAAGAAAATGTAAGTTTTCCAAGCTTATTTGAGCAGGAAACAGTTTGTAATCCATGTGTGGTGGTGGTTGTTGGTTTCTTCCCCCCTCTAAAAATATGTAAATCAACTACACAGACCCATTTCCTCAAACTGGGCATAAACTCAACAGGGATTCTCAAATTCACTTTCCTGCATGGAGACCCGAGAAAAAGCACCAGATTCCCCACCTGAACAATGGAGACAAAAGATATGGCTTAACTCGTACTTCACTGTGAGGAAATCCAAAATTATTTCGACTATTATCATGACCCTGGTTTAGACTGCTCAGGCTTCCGTAACAAAATACCATAGACCCGGGGGCATAAACAACAGACATTTATTGTCTCACGGTTCTGGAGGCTGGAAAAGCCTAGACCAGGATCTGGCAGCGTTCGGTTTCTGGTAGGGCTCCCTCCCTGGTTTGCAGGTGACCACCTTCTCACTGTGTCTGACCAGGGTGGAGAGAGAGCAAGCTCCCTGGAGCAGCGGTTCTCAACCTGTGGGTCGCGACCCCTTTGGGGGTCGAACGACCCTTTCACAGGGGTCTCCTAAGACCATCGGAAAATGCAGATACTTACATCACGATGCATAACAGTAGCAAAATTTCATGGTTGGGGGTCACCACCACATGAGGAACTGTATGCAAGAGTCTCAGGCTTAGGAAGGTTGAGAACCACTGCCCTGGAGCCTCTTCTAATAGGACCTTATCCTAACCCAGCAGGACCCATCCTATGTCCTCATTTAACTTTGCTTCCAAAAAGGCTCTGTCTCCAAATAGAGTCAGACTGGGGGGAAAGGGTTCAGCAAAGAATTTTTACAGCCATCTCTGGAACACTTCCTCGTAAGTTTATTTAAAGGATGGAAAGTATGTCATTTCCAGTATGTTGTGAACACTGACATTTTAAAAATAAAATGATTATATTGTTTTTTAAACAGCTCTATTGAGGCATACTCATATATCATACCATGTACCCACTGAAAGAATATGATACAATTGCTTTTAATATATCCACAAAGTTGTGCAAACATCAACACAAGCAATTTTAGGACATTTCTATTACTTCGGAAAGAAACCTCACACTCCTTCCTGTCAGTCCCCAATTGTCTCCCCACCCTCCCACCCAATCACAGGCAACTACATTACTCTACTTTCTGTCTCCATAGATTTACCTATTTTAGACATCTGACAGAAGTGGAATCACATAATATCTAGTCCTTTGAGACTGGCTTCTTTCTTTTAGCATAATGTTATCAAAGTTCATTCATGTTTTAGCATCTATAGGCACTTCATTTCTTTTCACTAACTAATATTTCATTATAAAGACACACCACATTTATATTTATTGGTTCATCAGTTAGTTGATGGACATTCAGATTGTTCTCACTTTTGAGCTATTAGGAACAATGCTGCCAAGAACATTTGGAGAGAAGTGTTTGTGTGACATGTTTTCATTTCTCTTGGGTATATACTGGGGAGTAAAATCACTGGATCATACTGTATACCTCTATGTCAACCATTTAAGAAATTACAGACTATTTTCCAAAGCAGCCTATTCTTGCCAACCCTTGTAATTGTCTTTTCCATTCTAGTCATTCTACTAGATGTGAGTTGGTATCTCATTGTGATTTTTGGCTTGCAATTTTCTGATGGTTAATCATGTTGTAGATCATTTTATATGCTTATTGACCATGTATATGTCTTCTTTAGATAAATGTCTACTCATGTCCCTTGCCAATTTTTCATTGGATTATTTGTCTTGTTATTGAGTGTAATATTTCTTTATATATTATGGATACTAGTCCATTATCAGACATATAATGTGCAAAAATTTTCTCCCACTCTGTAGGCTTTTTCACATTCTCAACATTATTCTTTTAAATATGTCCAAAGAAGCCTAAATACCATGGAGATTTCAGTCCCAACATAACTCATGTTTTATGTGAATGAGAACTAGGAAAATTTACATTATACCCTTTTCTCCTTGAAATCATATTTCATTCCTCTTTTCCCTCAGAATTTCATCCTCACATATTTATTCCTGAGAGTCTTTTGCTGACTTAGGAATTCCCTCAGAATTTCATCCTCACATATTTATTCTTGAGGGTCTTTTGCTGACTTGTACTTCTCTGGAGCTAAAGTTTCATACATATTTTACAATGATTAAATGCCCATGATTTCCTGTGACCACAAAACTCTCAGCTTTAATATTTGCCTTCTGGATTCAGGATTCAGTTATCATTATTATTTTCTTATCCCTTATTTTGATATATGTATTAGAATTACTTATAATTATCATTATCAATAGGCACAACAAACATACTATTGACTGTGACAGTTATTAAACCTAAGAAATAAATGTTACTGGCAATGCATTGCTTAATAAGATGAATGGAGTAGGAAATAGTTAAGAGGCCTTAAGATTTGCCTGGGCATCCAAACTATGAACTGGTCCATCACTTGATGACCAGGCCTTTGAAACATGGAGCAGTAAGATTTTATGGATGGAGGAGAGTATTCTTTATATAAACCAGGAGAAGACTGAGTGTGCCCTTTGGAGGGCTGCGTATAATGAGTTCTTGTCACGTTACACAAAGCCTCTCTTTGCTTACACCGCTTTTATACAGGGGAGAAGTGGTGCCGTGGTGGAGAAAGCAGCGTACTTTCTCCACGCTTTCCTAATATAATAGGATGGGTCAAGGCAATTCAAATAATCAAGGTTTGCATTCAGCGGTTGATAAGAACATATCCAAATGCCGATTAATTATATGCAATTTTCTATCTTTTACCCTAAAAGTTTGATGGCTTCAAATCACTTGCTGCACTAGACAGCGATATACAAATAAGCCTAAAATAGCTACTTTTAAAACCAGATTTAAGCTTGACAACAGCTTATGACTGGATTAATGTTGCTTTCAGCCGTCTAGATGCCACTTTGACAAACTACATGTTTTTCTTGATGACAGCTCCCCCAAGGCACACGGCGTCTCCAGCAACTCCGGGGTTATCTTTGCAGCGGGAGAACATGCCTCATTGTTTTCAGAATATTCATAATTTGCAAGACCTCTCTTTGGTCATGTTTCATAATTGCTCATAATGTGGAGAGGAAAGTCCCCTGCACAGATGCTATCCAGTGTGATGTGTGTGGTTTTCTTTCATTATTATTAATTACAAAGAACAAAGTGTTCTCTTTGAAGCAAACGTTTAACAGTCATGATTCAAATTGTAGATGAACACATTGCTTTATAAAGTGTAACATAAAAAGGATGCTGGACTGAGTTTTTCTTAAACAACTCAGAGAAACTTTGCAACTATGACATCATGGAAGGATATAATTTCATGCCCTGGCCAGTGTGCTCAGTGGTTAGAGCATCACCCCTTGCACCAACTGCTGAACAAGATATACAAGTTCCCTTCCCCAGTCCTTGAGTCCCAGTGTGTTCTGTTGTTGATCGATCTGAAGTAGGCAAACATGTAATTTTCCAAAACTTCTTATAACAGTGGCCCCTGGTCTGAGGATCTTAAATTTTTCCCAAAAAAACTAGAACATACTCTACTTTTATTCTCTTGACAAGGTTCAACTTTAACTCAGGAAAACTGCCCCCTCGCCCCCTACGACCACCACTGCTACCAATAGCACTCCCCACACCCCTTCATTCCTCGGCAGTTGGTAAATCCCATCGGTAAATCCCATCCTCCAAAATGGTCTGTTTTCCCCAACTCAAAACACACAGGAAGCAATGGGTCTCAGGGGGGCAGTCTGCCTTCTGAGGGGCTCTGGGCAAAGAGTTACTAAGTCAGCAAGGACGTCTTCCCGTGTATGAGCTCATTCACGAAACACTTACTAAAACCTGCATATCGTAGATCATCTAGACATTCAATGAGCAGTTTGCAAAAATAAGACAAAGCCAGGAAGGCTTGATTCCATGATGCTTCCACAGGAACAGGGGTCCTCCAGACCAGCACCGCCTTTGGATGGCAAACAGTGGGCATCCACAGAGACAGCGCACACACACACACAGACACTGTAATATAAAAGGCAAAATCGAGAAGAGTATTTTTTACCTGCATTGTGTCATAGGCATGATTACACTAAAGGATTTGATGATGTAGTAAGATGTGTGCAACCATTTTTATTGATTATACTGTAATTTAAAAGAAGTGAAAGACTTTCTCCTGAACAGCTGCAACACTTGTATAATGAGTTCTTGTTATGGCCAAAGGGATAGTTTTAAATAAAAGCAGAAAGAGAGAGAGGGAGGCATAGAGAGAAAGAGAGAGCAAAAACATAGATGTATATTCATATCATCACATTGGCCACAAATGAGCACTGGTACGATTCAAATACCACAAACAGCACTGCTACTGGCAATGGGATTGGCCAAAATGTCTTTGTTAAGTTACCAATAAATCAAAGTACAACTTTTGCAGTGCTCAGCAGTTACATTCCTGAAAACTTCATATCATAAATTAAAACTGGGTCCCCCAAGTTCTTTTGTCTTTATATGCTAAATGGGTTAGGTTCTTATTGGTAGGTTTTTCACCAACAGAATCTCCAATAAGGACATTCTTAGATTATGCAGAATTCACAGTATAAGCTTCTCTCTCCTTGGTTGGCCGTACTGTACACTACAGAATGCCTAGTACCCAGCAAACACCAGGACGCACTCCATTCCTTTGGCAACCAGTTAGTTTCTCCCCAATTCCCAAAACACTCCCCACAGAACCAGTACCAGTCCCACTGCAACCCACTGCATAAAGCTGTCCTGAAAGTACTGATTGGAAACTAAC
The DNA here is from genome assembly GCA_004026805.1 of Lasiurus borealis. Lineage (NCBI taxonomy): Eukaryota > Metazoa > Chordata > Mammalia > Chiroptera > Vespertilionidae > Lasiurus > Lasiurus borealis. Next base: position 14,107 of record PVJN01037230.1, on the reverse strand, counting down.
AGACACAGTCCCCTGGTTCTAGGGACAAAATGGTGGGGAAAAGAAAAAAAAACACACAGAGCTTAGTGCACAGTGGAAAAATGACATTAAAGAACTACCCAAGAAATTATATCGATTCAAAATCCTACTAAGTGCTTTGAAAGAAAATTGTAAACCACCAGTTTGGAGGGTATAGTGACCTCGGACTTCAGGCGTTTGTAGATTGGTAAAATTATTTTGACTTAGAGATATAAATAGGGTTGTCATGTTAGCCTCTTAATCTTGCCATCAAAGGTCATTTTAAAAATAATAACAACTACCATTTACAATCACCATGGTAACAAAAAGTCAAGACAGGAATTATTTCTGGATTGTAAGGACTTGATAAAACAAAAGAGTACTTTTATAGCATGGTGGAAAACCTCACTCCCTATATTACTGGTTTTCCCTTTTGGCTTCAGGCTCATAAAAACTTACCAAAATGGGCATTTTGTTACCACAGCACAAGATCTCTGCTGCTCCAAGTATGGCCGTAGACTAGCACCATCATCATCACATGAGAATTTCTCAGAAATGCAAAATCTCAGGCCCCACCTCATACTGAATGCATCAAAATCTCACTGTAACAAGATCTCCAGATGATACATATGCACATTCAAGTTTGAGAAACAGTGTCCTCTAATAGGTTATACCAGTGGTTGGCAAACTCATCAGTCAACAGAGCCAAATATCAACAGTACAACGATTGACATTTCTTTTGAGAGCCAAATTTTTTAAAACTTAAACTTCTTCTAACACCATTTCTTCAAAACAGACTCACCCAGGTCATGGTATTTTGTGGAAGAGCCACACTCAAGGGGCCAAAGAGCCACATGTGGCTCGCGAGCCACAGTTTGCCGACCACGGGGTTATACTGACCTTCCAATAGTTGAAATTCAGCCATCACCATCTATATTTAAGACTCAGTAATGATCTTTAACACACAATAACCATTTTTTTCAAAGAAGGTAATGGAGGGGTGCTGGAAAAATGAGGGCACAAATTTGAACCAAGCAGATGAGCTAGCATCCTCAAGCTCAATCATGACCTTGAAAAGTCATCGGAGGTAGGGGGACAATGAAGTGTCAATCACAAACAACATTCCCACCTTGGCAGTGGGTTTCAGTAGCACAAAAGTGAGTTCCAAGTCTTCCAGTGAGGACAGCCAGGGTCTGTGCCAAATGCTGAGTCCCGTCCTGACTGCTAAGTCTGACCGTAAGACAAGGCAATTTTTATTACTAACTGTTCTGGTTTCTTGACACATGCTTCATTTGAATTCATGTTTTATTCCACAATTAGTTTTTCCAAGAAGGAAAATCTCTCTCGATATGTGATAATTAGGGGCAAAGACGGGAGGAGGCACAGACTCATGCCTCTTTTCTAAGCCACGCTGATGAGAAAGTAACTGCCAGTATAGTGTGATGCCTTTTTGAGACAAAAGTTACCCTAGATATCTGTGCTAATCAATAAAGGCAGCCACTAGCCACCTATGGCTACTGACCACCTAAATATGGCTAGTTCAAACTGAGGGATGCTGTCAGTATAATAGACAAGTATTTGAGATTTTTTTTTACAGGTTTTTGTCTTAAGTTTCAAAATTTAAGACAAAAACCAGTAAAAAAAAAAATCTCAAATTTTATACTGATTATATGTCCAAATTATAATATTTTGATCATCACCCTTTATCTGAGGCTTCACTTTTCATGGTTTGACTTACCACACACTCCACCACGATCCAAAAATATTAAATAGAAAAATCCCAGAAACAATTCAGAAGTTTTAAATTACAGGCCATGATGAAATTTTGCACCGCCCCGCTCCATCCCGCGGGGACATCCTTTGTCCATGTGTATCCATGCTATACCTGCTACCTGCCCGTCAGTCACTTAGTATAGCCATCTCAGTTATCAGATTCACCGTTGCCATATCAAGATGATCGTGTTCAAGTAACCTTTACTTTAATTAATGCCACATTTGTGAAGCTGCTATTACAGGATATTGTTATAATTTTCTATTTTATTGCTCTTTATTACTGTTCACCTCTTACTGTGCCTAATGTATAAAGTTTTTTCATAGGTCTGTACGTAAAGAAAAAACATAGCACATCTGTATCGAGTTTGGTGCTACTGGTTTCAGGCATCCATTGGGGATCTTGTAACACACTTCCCTCGATTAAGGGGGACCACTATATTGGTTAAGTAACATGTACTAAAATTAAAGTCACCTATTCCTTTTATTTTGTTCAATAATGCTACTAGAAAAAAAATGTTATTTCTCTGAGGCCTGCATTATAGTTTTATTGGACAGTACTGGTCTGGAAGCACGCTACCTGCATCAACTTCAAGTTTAAAAAATTAGGTAGGTAGACAAATCCTAAATCTTAGACATTACCTGCAGAAAGGTGTACTTAGGAGGCAGGCAAATAAAAGGGGAGGTGCTCAGCAATGTTTTTCTTTTAACAAATGCTGAGCAGGAGAGCCCTTTTCTACATGGGGTTCCCAAACAGAGGGAAATACCAAGTCTTTAATAAAAACAGAGCCAGGGGAGGAGCTGCTACAAACTGAAGTGCCATCACAGTGATGAGTTCGCTCAGGGGCTCGGAATGTAGAGGAGCGGGAAAGATAAACAAATTCCACTGACAGCCGCCAGTGCCTTCCCGGCCCGGGCCATCCAACTCACCAAGCCTTCCCGCCCTCGGTAAATGGGGAAAGTAAACCCACCGTCTCCACACCTGAGTGGGGTCAGGAACAGCGCTCCCCGTGGAAAACCCAGGCAGCGGCTGACCACACTCATCTGTGGAGATGTATCTGCATATTATTAAAATGAACGCCCAGTTCTTCCTCCCCAGCACAAAGAAAAACAGGACAGCTTCCATGAGATTAGAGAATGGACTCAAAGGTCATTTTTTTCAGTAGCCAGACCTACACACACACACCAGCATGTTAAAACACCATTCCTCGCCTTGGGAAATGGTGCCAGGTCAGTTCATTTGGGAAGGAGGCTACGAGCATGAAGCGGGCGAAGTAGCTGAAGCCATCTCCAATCGGGGCAGATTCCTCTCATTCCTGGCCCGGAACAATCCCATCACTTAGGAAGTCTGGACCTCCGCCAAAGCCGCTTCTGCAGTCTGCTGGGGGAGGGGGGAGGAGGGGGGATGTCTGGGCAGCTGGCTTTTATCACAAAGCCTGCTCTCTCCGAAAGGCTTATCATGAATTTCCTAGACAAGATACAAGATGGTATTCTCAGTGATTAATAGTACAGAACAACATCTTTAAAAAATAAATGCTCACGGTACACCCGGCCAATTAACTACACGATTGCAATCTCATGCAAATATTAAAAAGTTATATTCTAGCAGTATTTAAATTCCTTTCATTAGGCTTCACCTCAACAAGCATGTAGAAGAGAGAAAAAAGCTAACATATTGAGAGCTCCATAGAGGTGTCAGGTACTTCCCTACATTTATTATTATTATTATTATTATTATTATTATTCCCCCATTTCAGTGTGTGTGTGTGTGTGTGTGTGTGTGTGTGTTTACTGACTTTAGAGAAAGCGGTAAGGGAAAGAGAAACATGGATGTGAGAAATAAACATCAACTGGTGCCTCCCATACATACCCCAACTGGGGATCAAACCCACCAACTAGGTATGTGCCCTGACTGGGAATCGAACCCACATGTTGGTTGGTGTATGAGACGACACTCCAATGAGTCCCCCCATTTCAAAATGCATTGGAGAGGTTCAGTCCCACACAACCAAGGAGAGGTGGAGCCTGGACATGCCTGCAGGTTGGTGACCGCAGGCAGTGAGCACCCTGACTCCCCACCCAACACGTGAAATGCCCCCGGCCTCCACTCCCCCAGGAGGATTCTGAGACTCCGGGGCACTCAGAGACTGGCCGTGTCACTAAATGGTGCAGCAGAAACCCAAATCCGCACCTCACTAAATTCTCCACGCAAGCAGCTTCCTGCCTTTGCCCCCGTGTGGGATGCTGTCAAAGCGGCTTGTTTTCTCCTTATCCTCAAAGGGGATGGTGGCTCGCCACTCTGCCCTTCTCCCCGCCTGGCCAAACTGCCAATATTCCTAGCACAATCTGAGCGGCTGGCTCTTGAGACAACTGAAGAATACAAAGTAGGATTCATGCTCTTCCCCAGCCCTGGGAAATTGAGTCCTCAGGTCTATAAATCTGTCACGAAATATGAAAAAAATACAACGCGTTTGTCTGAATGGACACATTAGGGGGTGACTCATATAACCTGTCATTCATGTTTCTTTAGAAACAACTCCCATTTTGAACTCCACATTCCTGGGGCTCTTAGGTCACACACTCCTCCCCTCACGTGATGCTGAACACCATGTCCTCAAACCCGGACTCTCTCAGGTGACGCGGAATGACAGTGAGGGTGGATGGGCAGGAAACCGGGTTCCAGACCCAGCCCCAGTGTGCCGGCAGAAGACTGTGTGTGTGGCCTAAGGCACAGCACTCATCTTCTCGGATTGCAATCTCCTCTACAAAACAGGGACGAAAATATTTCCCCATCGCCTCCCTGGGCTGCTGCAAGAATGTGCTGAGATAACATGTACAACGGGTTTGTAAACGCTGAGGCCCCACGCACATCTGCTGTGAATGCGCGGCAACACCGGTGATGAGAAGGGGTGGCGGGACCCCTAAGGATGGCAGAGGGAGAAGGCGGTCTGGGCCTCTGACCCCGCAGGCCCTGCAGGAATCACCTCTGGATGTTAAGGCTCAGGGGCTGTGTGTTCTTAAAGGGCAGGGAGAGAGGATAAGCACCGCATTCAATAAAAGGCTTGAGCACCCCATGAAGCAGAACAATGGCCACTCTTAACTGTCACCCTGAGCCAATCGCCATGGGATGCCTGAGGATGATGCTTCAGGGAAGCTTTCGCTGCTAGACCTTCTGATCGAGTGTGAGGTGGGCAGAAATCTTACCTTAAAATTGGCTCGAACAACACTTAGGGGATTTACCTTTTTTGTTTAATAAACTGGGGCGGAGAGGGAGGACTTAAGAAAACAAACCTAATACCTTAAAATCCAATGTTCAGAACACTTCTGATATTCCTTTTCAGATTCCCCCCCACCTCGTTTCACATTATCAATATGCTAATATCTGCTATCAAGCCTGCCAATGGCATGTGTGGATGGACAATAGCTCTTTAAAGAGAGGAGCAAAATTTCTAAAGATCTTCAAATTCAACTACAGCAGTGGTAGGTCGGCAAACTGCGGCTAATGAGCCACATTCGGCTTGAGAGCTGCAGTTTGCCGCTCTATTGACTAATGAGTTTGCAGACCACTGCCTTAGGGAAAAACACTTAAAAAAACATTTTAATAATGATCTGTCCTTAACCTGAAGTCAAAAATTCTGGGTAAGAGTAATGCCTTACAGCAGTGGTCGGCAAACTCAGTCAACAGACAGGCAAACCTCAGCGCGAGAGCCGCAGTTTGCCGACCTCTGAACTATAACAACAGCTGCACCTCTCTTAAAATAAAAGATGCCTAATTACTGGTATTCATGTGGTCAGACTACACCCCCAGAGACACAGATCCACTCCCCTCCATCCAAGACAGAAATCCTTCCTCTGGAGCCCTTCGGCATCCTGTCCTGTGTAGTGACAGGCCTGCACACATGTCTCAGGGGCACCACACGCCCAGGATTATAAACTCTACAAGGAAATATTTAAAGAAGACAAAGAGAGATGGCAACATTTGAGATAAATAAACAACAGAGTCAGATGTGGGTTTTTTAAATTACTGTACCAGGAAGCCAGGGAGCTGATAAATGGTATGCTACTACATTAATAATGGAAACCATGAATATTCATTACACAATAGTCATAAATAAAAGGGAGGAAAACCAGAGAGTACAGATGGGCAAAAATTCAAAAAGCTTTTAAAAGGGGGGAAAAAGAAAAGAAGAAGAAGAAAGGAGGAAAGAAAACAGACACAGCCTCAGATAATACTACTTAAGTGACGGTCCCTGGGTGGAAACTTTGATCTATGATAAGATGAGCCAGTAAAGAAGGAACTTCCTTACTCAAAGGTAAATAAATAAACAATATAAACTACCCCAAATGACAGGAAGAGCTTTCAGTAAAAAATAGAGTCAGACTGCCTTCCTAAGATGTTTGGGATCAGATACTACATCTCCCAAACCATGACTAAGGTTAGTAGGTAGTGCCCCGCCCCCCTATGCCCTCGCTCCCCTCTCAGAGAAGGGACAATCTTACATAAAAATACAAAGCACTACTGTGTAATCTCTAATGTTTAATGTGTGTGTGTGTGTGTGTGTGTGTATACATATACATATATATATATATATATATATATATATATATATATATGGAATGAGGAGAACAAAACAAAGATACAACTGCAATGAACCCCAAAGCAGATACTCATGAATCACAGCTAGTTTTTCTAGTACAAACTAGGGACTTCTAGAAAAGCTCACCACACTGGAGCCTTTCAAGAAAAATACAAAAAAAAAAAAAAAAAAAAAACACCATAAGCTTTACATAACCAAAACCACCACCACACAAAAAGACAATCCCTTGACAGTTTTTAAAAGTGTGTACAGCCCGGCCGGAGTGGCTCAGTGGTTGAGCATCAACCTATGATCCAGGAGGTCATTGTTCAATTCCCAGTCAGGGCATATGCCCAGGTTGCAGACTAGATCCCCAGTGTGGGACCTGCAGGAGGCAGCCAATCAATGATTCTCTCTCATCACTGATGTTTCTCTCTCTCTCTTTCCCTCTTGCATTCTGAAATCAATAAAAGTATAAATTAAATTAAATAAATGTGCACAGATTATTCTAAGTTGTTTACAAACTAGCGACAGAGGCGAAAGTCGTGAGTGCTAAATTATTGACAAGGAAAAACATCTGGCTGTACTTTTTAATTAGATAAGGAATCCTGAATGCAAATGCCCGAGGATCGTTAGAACTCTAAGTAGGAAAATCGATTTGTTTTCAGCACTGTTGTTCTGTTTCTCAATTAGTCCCCCAGCCAAGGTCTACCCTAATACACACTTAGCATGAATGTGTAACTAAGTCACACAATTCGATAGTAAGTGTAACTAAATATCATTTAAATGCAAGGAACTTGAAACATCTTTTAAAAGGCCAAAAATCCAGCAACCCCACCCCCCGCCCCCCAGCTGCTACTTTAGCTGTTGGCGAGGAGGCTATGTCTCCCCAATTCCATCATTTTGCTAGCTCTGCACTGGTTGCTTAACCTCTCTAAACCTAAGCTTTCCCATCTGTAAAAGTAGAAATAATAATGCCAACATTATTGGGAAGATTAACTACTGTACATAAAAAAAAAAAGAAAATTAAGGATAAAGGGGGTCAACTATATGGCAATGGAAAACTAGACTTGGGGTTGGGAGGTCAATATACAGATGAGGTCTTATAGAATTTTACACCAGAAACTCATATAATCTTATTGACTTATTGTTGCTCGAATAAATTTTATTTAAAAAAAACAAAAACATATTCGAAGTTTCTGGTCTCATAATCAATAAATGATTGGCAAATCCCTATGGCATTCTAAAAAGAGAGAGAAAAAGAAAGCATCTTATACGTATCTAGATGATGGAAATAAAATAACCAGCCAAGCCCCACTTATCCAGCCCATATTAAGTGCAAAGCACGGCACTGAGCAAATGAAACAGCCAACACCCACCCTGAGGACAAGCCCCTCCAGTGGACATTCCTCCTGCAAGACCAGTGCACACACGGCCATGGCAGGGCCCCTGTGCTGGGAGGGGCAGGGGGCTGGGGCAAGGGGAAAACTAAATTTGGGCTTCAGAGCCTCAGTGACCCCATCTTTAAAATGAGGAGGGTCCTACGCCAGACCATGAGGAAGCCAGGCAGGCGCCATGTAACCCGCCCCTCATCCCCGCAGATATGAGGGCTCCCGTGAAGCGAAGGTTGACACAAACCTCACTGGGGCAGGACGGATGCCGGGAGAGGCACAACCAAGTCCTGAGTGCCTGCCCTGTGCCAAGACCTCTTAAAGGATTTACAAGCATTATCTGGTTAATCTTCACTACAGGTCTGCCAGGTGGAGATTAGGATCCCCGTTTGGACAGATAAGGGAAGGGAGGCACAGGAAGGCCGTGGGGTGGGGAAGACGGAAGAGAAATCCCCACGCTCACCGCCCTCCAGCAGAGGGAGCTCAGGGTGGAAAGCCTTGGACAGCACCCCCATCACAATTCCAAAGACAGCCGAGCCAGTCAATCGCTCCAAAATAAAATATATCTAGAAGAAAGATACCCAGCCCATCAGCCACTAAATCGATAATTCCGGTGACTCATCCCCAGATCGGTGATGCTCACTGAACCCCAAAATGGTGATACATGTCCCACCAAAAGTTCATACACATGTTGCAGGTTTCTGACCGGAGCAAAAATGTGATGTGCAAATTGCAACATCTGAAAGGACGCACTTGTAAGAGGTCGCAATGAGCAACATCTCTGTGCTTTCATTACACAAACAGTTAATATGCAGACCCTTAAGTGCAAAGGAATGTTGAGAATATACTGAAAAAAAGAGGCACATATCTCTTTTTTTAATAAGTCCTCAACATAGCCTCCAAATAATTGAACTTAAATCAGCAGTTCTCTTAAACAGACGACTTAAAAACTCACCAACGAAACTACTAATAACATGTAGACAAGGACTCCGGTCATTAAATACCTAAAAGTTGAAGTAATCCACAATGTATACAGGAAAGGAAGAGATAAAAATATTGTTTGCAAAATATATATACTTTTTCTTGTTTGCAGATCACGTGATTACATACCTAGAAAACACAAAGGAAACATTTGAAAAATACTGAAACCAATGAGTCTAGTAAAATAGCAAAATACAAAATAAATATGTAAAAATCTGCCCTGGCCGGGATGGCTCAGTTGGTTGAGCACTTTCTGTGCACCAAGAGAAGGTTGAATTCCCGGTTAGGGCACATGCCCAGGTTGTAGGCTCGATCACCGGTGGGCAGCATGCAGAAGTCAACCAATCAATGTTTTTCTCTCTCCCTTCCCCTACTTTTTTCTCTAAAAAATCAATAAAACCTTTTTTTAATCTATAGGAGCAAAAACAAAAATTGGGATAATAGGTGTTACACGTGTGATCAGCATATCATACTAGCCACTGGTCCCAGAGGTAAAATGCACAAGTGGAAGTAGACACTAGCAAGAGGCTCTCACATGTAAGTCAAATGCTTTCCAAACAAACAGCAGGAAGGGCTGGCAAATAGATTCATTTTAAAAGTAAATATTAACCTAATGAGCTTGGTGAGCAGAAAATGGATTCTGCTCTCCTGAGATTTTCCCTTTCCTGCACCTTGTCATCCAAAAAAAAAAGAGCCCTGGCCAGGTGACTCAGTTGGTTGGAGCATCGTCGATACACCAAAAGGTTTTGGGTTCGATTCCCAGTCAGGCACATAACTAGGTTATGGGTTTGATCCCTAGTCAGGGGGTATACAGGAGGCAACCAATTTCTCTCTCTCTCTCTCTCTCTCTCTCTCTCTCTCTCTCTCTCTCTCTCTCTCTCCCTCTCTCTCTGCCTCTTTTTCTCTTTCTTTCTCAAAATAAGTAAACTTATCTGCAGGTGAAGATAAAATAAATAAAAAGAAAAACCACTAAGAGGGCCCAAATTCTCCTACTTCTGAGCCCAACTGGTACTGGAGAATAATCTAAAAATAACTCGTTATGGCCTGAAATCTGCCCAACTCAACTGGAGGCAAAAGCATTAAACAAGGTAAATCAGATGCCGTGTGAGACAGAATGAGTCCCAAAAGGCAGTGGGGAGCACAGGACACTCAAGTCCTTGCTTAGGGATCGTGATTCCCTACTTGCAGAACAGGGCCAACCCCTCCCAAGCATCAGCGCCTCCTGCCGGCCCCTCTGCTCTGCTGCTTCCCAGGCCTGCACCAGGCGCCAGGGAAGAGGCATGGCTGTCAGGCAGAAGGACGGCAGAGGCATCCACAAGGCCATACACCCCCTGCCAGGCTGCGAGGAGGAGCAGAGCGGCGGGCGCTGAACATAGTCCCCACCGAGACCAAGCAGTTCCGGGAATATAAGGGAACGAACAGCCAAGAACACTGGAAGCCTGGGGAAGGGGAGAAAGAAAGAAAGAAAAATCGGGCCTGTTTTTCTCAACACCCACCAACCAATAAACAGGCATGCAAAGCATTCACTGTCTCTCTCTGTGCCCACCTAACATCTTTCTCTTTTCTTACCAAGATGTAAATATTTGTAGTCAGCTTTTGCTTTGTTCAGGTGAAGGCGGTTTACACCCACTGAAAGACCTTCCGACGCCGCTTTCTGAACGTGCCAGTGAGAACACATGCCCACCTCCCCCCAGCAGGCTGGGGGTCCAGGGAAACTCATCCACCCGTTAACCTTCCAAACTTTTCGTCCGTCGTCTGCTGAATCCTAATGTCTCGGTGGAAATTTGTATTACACTATGACAACCAGAAGGAGGACGCTTACACCTTCAACAATTCCACCCAATCCCCACCCAGATACAGATAAAAACAGCAATGCAAGCAACAGAAAGGGTAAGTTAGAAGAGACCTCCTCACTCTCACACTAACCAACCATCCTCTCTCTTCAGCAATTGGTTTAAGCCCCCTGGACCCTACATTCCCCCGGTAAAATGGGTGGAACTTGGATCAAAAATGGCACTGGGATCTACTGCAGGAATCTTTTATTTCACTTGCTCTTTACGTCTTAGTGAGAAAACCATTCATCTATTGGACTTCCTGCCAAACATCGGTTGCATCTTTGTAAGAACTTGAGGTCCGTCCCCCATCTATATACCACGAGGTCCGTCCCCCATCTATATACCACACGGTCTTGCTTCTCCTTTCCCCTGGAATGCAGCCGGTAAAATGCTGAGCACAGAAAGGAATCAAAAGAGATGAGGCTGGAGTCACGGATTAAACCCCTTTCTAGCTGAAGGGCTTTGAGCAAGCCACAACTTCAAGGAACCTCGATGTCCCTGTTATCCTTTTCGTATTTCCTGTGGTCAGATGTCTCCCCCACGCAGGAAACACTTATGTTACACAAAGCTCAGATCATCCTCCTTTGCCTTCAATAGTGTCTCCTCTTAACGCTGCAATTTCTACTTTATGCTTTTTCACTACCTTGTACATTTTCTGCAAAGAGCATTACCTTTCTTAGTAGCAAATATTAAAATTATTCACTGAAAATTATGTAACTGATAAGAAGGAAAGATTCTGATCCTGAAAGAAGTCCAGAGTGACATGCCTACATTGCCTGAAAAAGAAAAGAAAAAAAAAAATTTTTTTTTCAAATTGAGGAAAATGCACACATAAACAATATAATAAGGGAAGTACGGGGATTGCTGTTGATACGAAAAGTATCTGAAACTGGTTTCATCCAATTAACGTCATTCTTACAGGGTCTAAGATTTTCATCTTCTAATAACTGTAGAGAAATTAATGTAAAGCAGAGCGGTATATCTTGCAAAGAACATATTTTTTTATCTTTTCCTTTTATGATGAAAGCACCTTTTTTCTTGCACATGTAACACATCATTTAGATAAAGTAATGCAAACCTCTTGGGGAAAGTTCTGAGCTCAATTAAGGCATCTGGGGACAGGCCATATGTTATCAAGCGTTTTGCACACCTGAACCCCAATATCTAATGACCCAAGGATGCTCATTTATAGAACTAAACAGTCTGCCTTTTAAGAGAAGAGAAGCAGGCACTGCAGAAACCCTCCATCATGTTCACGTAAGACAATAGAAAGAAGCTGTGTAGCTGAGGATTTAAAATAAATGAGCACCTATAACACAAGAGAAGTTGTAATTCACGTCCTGAATGACTATTACTAACACGGAATTTTATCTCATCCGTCTTATCTCTTCTTGACCTATAACTTTTAATTCATAAAATGTTCATTAAAACTGAAAAAAATAACCCTGAACTATTCTTACTCGTTTTTATATGTTGTGGAATAATGTCTATTTAGCCCTGCTTTAAAAAATTTTTTCACCACTGTCTTAGTTTTTCTTTTGGTCAAAATATCTGGCAAATTAAAGTGATGTCAAGAAATGTACAGCTGTAGAACTAGGGCTATATTTTCTAAGCCAAATTCAGGATGCATGATCTGAAATTAAGAGCTGTTCAAAAGAAAAGTCAGACTGTGTGTAACTGTACCAATGTCCATCTTCGACCCCTTTTTAGTTCAGTTTATAGATATTTTAGATGAGTGGCTACCAATCATTTTTATCATCAAAATGCACTGCTGGGATTCGGCGCACTCCAAAGATAACCCTGGTAACTGCAGCAGCAGTATTTTCAAGGTGTGACTTGGGGTAGAAGGAAGTGGAGAAACACACCACCAAAATCTTCAGGGAGCATTTAGAAAACTCTCACCCTCTAAGCCAGCGGTTCTCAACCTGTGGGTTGCGACCTCTTTGGGGGTCGAACGACCCTTTCACAGGGGTCACCTAAGACTATTGGAAAACACCTATTTCCCATGGTCTTAGGAACCAACACACCGCTCCTCGGTGTAGCAAAATGTAGCAATGTAGTTTACTGTTGTTATATTAAGACTGTTATCCATGCTACACCACGATTCAAGACAAAATTTCATTTATTTGTAATTAGAAATAAATATTTCACAACATATAATTACATATTGTTTTTGTGATTAATCACTATGCTTTACTTATGTTCAATTTGTAACAATGAAAATACATCCTGCATATCAGATATTTACATTACAGTATCAAAATTACAGTTATGAAGTAGCAACGAAAATAATTTTATGGTTGGGGGTCACCACCACATGAAGAATTGTATTAAAGGGTCGAGGCATTAGGAAGGTTAAGAACCACTGCTCTAAGCCCATCACTGTTTACAAAACTGGTGCCAGCTCTTTGTCAAAATTCTTTAAAACACAAGAAATAATTTTCTAAGGTACCTAAGTTATAGTGATAGCCCAGCCTTAACACAAGAAGCAGACTAGAGGAACATACTTCAGTTTGTTTCCACCAAGACATATGTCATGGGTGATCATTTCCCACTTGGCACATTCCTTTTGGGCAAACTCTGGAATATGCCCAATGCCTAGTGCTCTAACTGCAACTCAGCCCCTTTCTTCCCCATACCAGAAAATACATCAAAACACAACCGAGAGACTGACACCAATCTGCTCCACAATTCTTTTTAAGGAAATTATTTGCAGACTTGAACATGTCAACAGAGTTAGAAGAACGTGTTTGAGGTCAACTAGACTGGAATGGTAATTTCCTGATGCAACGATACCTTCCAGAATCACACGGGCAGACATCTCACATGAGAGTGTCCGCAGGCTGAGAGAACACAAATGAGCATACGGCATTGGCAGCTCTACGACTCCCCCACTCTCTGTCCAATTTCAAGTCTGTTACAAGTATCATTGCAGTACTTACAAGTGAGATTGGCCAGGCTGGAAAAGAGTTTATCGGTGAAAAGTCAAACAAGTACTCTAATTGACACAATATCAGCTGAGTACACAATTACATGTTGGAACAATTTTTTCTACTTTATTTTAACTGGTCCTAAGAGCCTTAAAAAATTTTCCCCACACATTCCTTACCCATACATATAAGATTTAAATTCAAAACTTAATGAGTAGCTAGCTATTTAAAATGACTTACACATAACTACTATCTGTAATACTTCAAACCTCGGAGGGAAGGTAGGGGAGGGTGGGGGTAAGGGGGAGAGATCAACCAAAGGACTTGTATGCATGCATATAAGCCTAACCAATGGACACAGACACGGGGGGAGAGGGGGAGTGAGTGCATGAGGGGGGGGGGCAAAGGAGGGAATAAGGACATATATGTCACATGTTAATCAATAAAGAAATTAAAAAATAAATAAATAAATAGGTTCCGCTATGTTAAAATGTAGTAACTTTCTAGAATATAAATTATTATGTAAAATAATCAGCCCATACATTGCTTGATTTAATACACTATGATGATAGTACTCATAATCAATACAACATATAACAGCATATATAAATAGTCAATAAAAATGT
>PVJN01037229.1:0-21040 GCA_004026805.1 Lasiurus borealis | reverse complement strand
GCTGAGCCGACCTTGAGCACCTTCTCCCCCGCCCTTCGTTGCCCGTGGCACCCACCCATCTGCCCCTTTGCTCTGACTGAGGCGGCCTCTGCCCAAGCCCCGGCCACCGCCGCTCTCTGCCTTCTCCAGCACGTCATGCTGATGCTTGTCCTTGTCTTCCGGACGACGGACAGGGTCTCAGTCCTGACGGCCTCAGCCACCAGCCATCAGCCATCAGCCATCAGCAGGCTGCGTGTCCGCCTTCCACCTCCTCCCCTGACCCGCGTTCTTCCCCGGCTCCCCTCCTGTCCCTACGGCTCTCCCCGGGGTCCTTCTTGGGAGAAACGCGCCCTCGCCCTCCTCGCTTCACCCGCCATCCGCGCCGCAGCCCACCTCGGCGTGGCCCACCTCTGCCATGCCACCCCCGTCTGGTCAGGCCGCCGACACCGCATGCTGAGTCCAGCCAGCACTCCGCTCCACCTGCCTCGGTCACTCAGCAGCCTTTCCTCCCGCCATTTCCTACCTAAAAGCCACGCGGTGCTCGCTACACGCCGGGAGCTCCACGCACGGTTCCGTGCCTCTGTCACACTGTCCTCGTGTTGGAGAGCCGGGCGCTAGGGTTCAGAGGGGTCGCCCTGCCGTGGACACCACGGTGGGTTCCCTTCATCCCAGTCCGGAGCCCTCGCTCCCCACTGTTGCAGGGGCTCCGGTGTGAGCCCCTTCTGCAGCCACCTCCGCTCCTCCGGTCCCCTCCGCCTTGCTGAGCCCTCCTCCCGTTTCTTTGGCCTTTCCTCCCCTCAGCGGGATTTCAATGTGGGGGGCCTCCGCTCCCTGCCCCAGGCCTCCCCTCCCCCACCGACCTTCTTTTCCCAGCCAGCATCACAACCCTGGCATGGAACCCCACCCCCAAGTTCCCGTGCCTGACGTGTCACTTGCATGTTCTCAGGCACCTGCCACAGTTCTCATCCCCGCTGACCCCACACTCTGGCTCTTCTGCTGCGGAAAAGCGAACCACCCGCCACCCAGGGGATGACGGCGGTGCCTCAGTTTCTTCATCTGCCAAACGAGGTGAACGCGCATTGATGCCCCATCAGGCCATTAGGAGTAATAATAACGAGGCGAGACATCAAGTTCAGGGAATGATGTCTGGCACACGCAGAGTCCTTGATAAGCGTCAGCTACTTGCAAGCTGCAGACTGTTAATTAAAACCCACCCCCGGGCAGAGGAGGGGGCAGTCTGGGGCGGGGGGGCGGGGGGGCTGACTCAGCAACAAGGACTGTGCATCAGCAGGCAGGACGGTGTGGGGGGGACCGATCCCTCCCAGGCAGGCACTCCCTCTGAGTGACAGCAGGCCACCTGCCGGGGAGCCGTCTTCATCTTTCATCTCGCCAGGGGCCGTGCCACAGGGCGATGCCTCCGCTCGGCCCTGTGGCCTGGGAGGAACCTGGCAGGGGGAAGGGCCAAGGGCCAAGGGCCAGGCCAGGGCCCAGGACTCTGTGAGAGTCTCCCGGCGTTCGATTCCCAGAGAAACCAGAAAATCTGATCTTGCACATCTAAGAATAGCCGTTGGTTTCGGCTGTGAGAGGTGCCAAAGGAAAGCTATAATTATTAGTAAGTAACAAGCAGAAATTAACCACCTACTGCGGAGCCATTTTTAGCTGCCGTCCCACCGTGGGAACGGAGAGATGGCGCCAGGCTGCTTGGCTGGGGAGGGTCCCGGTTCTGCTCGGTCACTGGCGACCAATGGCTGCAAGGGCAGCACCGAGGTCTGCGGCGGACAAAGCCGGAGGGAGACACGCCGCACGCACGGGAAGTAAACACCAAACCCTCTACCCCACCTCCGGCTCCGGCCGCAGGAAGCTCAGGGCGCTTACTTCCGCCTAGCCTGGCTTTCTTTCCAGCAAGAGGGGCAGACCACCCCTCTGACCTTCTTTATAAACGAGGGTACAAGTGGCCCTGGCAGTTACCCCCCACTTTCAGGAAAAGGGACTGCAAAAATGGGGAGTTGCTTTCTCAATGTCAGATGAAGGCCAGATGAGAGAGAAACATCGATCAGCTGCCTCCTGCACACCCCTTACTGGGGATGTGCCCGCAACCAAGGTACATGCCCTTGACCAGAATCGAACCTGGGACCTTTCAGTCCACAGGCCGATGGTCTATCCACTGAGCCAAACCGGTTTTGGCTAGATGTATTTTTGAAAACTGGCAATAAAAAGGACAAAAAACACAAACAAAATAACAAACGGGGAGAAATATCTCCAGCACCTCTCAGACCAGGCGGATTTCTTTGACATAATAGATGCTCACAAGTGAAAAGCACAGCTCAGGATCTAAGCAGATAAACGGGCGGGCGTCGTGAGCAGATAATTGAAATGCCATCCCCACCCATCAGACTGGCAAAGATGGAGACGTTTGGCAATTCGTTGTGTTGGCAAGGAGGTGAGAAAATGGGCGTTCACACATTAGCGACTGAGTATACAGTCATACAATTCATTCTATGGAAGGCCATCTGACACGATTTATCAAAATCTGAGTATGCGTCCTCTGACGCAGCATTTCCACGTTTAGATGCAGACACAGGACGATACACACAATACGTATTGATGCATCGTCTCTAACAGCAAAGTCCTAGGAAGAACCCAAATGTTCGGCGAGGGAGCCCTGGTGAAAGGATGGCGGGTTCACACAATGGGCCCTCACTCTGCAGCGGCGGGAAGGTGTGAGTCAGCCTGGCGGGTGGGGAAGCAGTGACCTCCGAGGGTGGCGTTTCACAGGTGCGGGCTGCTGGCGGTGAGTGGGGGTGACAGGCTCAGAGGTGGGCAGAGTCTTTTCGCTCGATGCCCTTTGTACCAATACATACACTGTGTGCTGTTTATTCAGAACTTATTATTTGTTAAAAATAACTTAATAAAACCGTCACATGGATCCAAACAAACCAGGGCAAAAACATGTACAACCCATGCAGGTTGGCCACCAGGTATTATGAGAAAGGGTCTGCGGAGGTGCTGGCGGGGGTGGGGTGGAGGGGAGGGGTAGGCAGGCAACCAGGGGATAGGCCCCACCTCCTGGAAGGCGGGACCCTGGCCCAAGCACCCCTGCTCAGCCGGGTCTGTGCTCCCCTCTGGGCTCTGGCCAGACCCTCACAGAACAGATGAAGGCTCGGGGGTCCTATTCACCATCTCTCTGCCATTTCAATGGACACACAGGGACCCTCTCTGACAATAGTGGGGAGATCTGAGACCCTCTCAGATGCCCTGACCTGGGAACCTCAGATCTGAAGCTGGCTCCACCCGTTCCCATCACGCGTTTCCACTCAGCTCGCCGGAAAAACAACCAGGAGGGAAGAGACCCGCAAAGTCACAGGAACGCCACGCCTGGGTGTCAGACCCGGATCTAACCGGGTGCTGCTGAAGCTGGCAGCACGGACAGAATCGGGCAGGGCTGCCGGGGCTGATGGGACCCGGATGTCTCCTGGCTTCCCTCAGCTGTCAGAGAGCGGGGTCACATTTACTGTGTCTCTCAGAGCAGCGAGCTCCCCTCCCGGTAGCTGACACATCATGGTCCAGGGGAGCCTGCCTATGGAGTTGGCCTCTTCAAAGATGACATGAAGACATGACATGGATATATGATAAGATTCTGAATCTTGCCTCTCACAAAGCCATTGCTTTGGGTCCCTCTGGCACAAACCCTGCAAAGGTCCTCCAGCCATTCACATGACATACACGTTGGCCATGCGCACACCAGCATGGTGGGTGTCCTGCCCAGAGCCCGGCAGATCTGGCACCCGATTTCCGGAGGTTCAGTTTCACTCCCAGGCCAAAGGTCCACCGCCACCCCCGTCACCAGCAGCGAGGGCTTTATTCTGTGCCGCAGGCGATGGCAGGGAGACGGGGATGTGACATGATTATGTAAAAACCCCAGGATATCTCCAAACTGCTCTGCAGGGTTCCACAAGCAACGGCAGCATTTCCTCCTGAGAGTCACAGGCAGCCACGCAAAGAGGAACGACGTCTGGGTAACTGAGTGAGGGGCAGCCGGTCGCAGGGCAAGCCGTCCTGGGGTCAACTGAGCTCATTGCAGCCCAGAGCATCCCCTTCAGCTCTCCTGCTTTATCAGACGTTGGCCCTTCAAAACTAGACTCCAGCCAGAACCGGTTTGGCTCAGTGGATAGAGCGTCGGTCTGCAGACTGAAAGGTCCCAGGTTCCATTTCGGTCAAGGGCATGTACCTTGGTTGCGGGTACATCTCCAGTGTGGGGTTTGCAGGAGGCAGCTGATTGATGTTTCTCTCTCATCGATGTTTCTAGCTCTCTACCCCTCTCCCTTCTTCTCTGTAAAAAAAAAAAAAAATCAATAAAATATATTTAAAAAAAAAAAACCAAAAAACAAAAACAACTAGACTCCAGCCCGGCCAGTGCAGCCCAGTGGCTGATCATCGACCTATGAACCAGGAGGTGACGGTTTGATTCCCGGCCAGGGCACATGCCTGGGTTTTGGCTCAATCCCCAGTAGGGGGTATGAAGGAGAGAGCTGATCAATGATTCTCTTTTATCACTGATGTTTCTCTCTCTCCCCCTCTCCCCTCCTCTCTGAAATCAGTAAAAATATACAGAATATTAAAAAAGCAAACTAGTGTCTATGGCCCATTTGAAAGACAGCCTCGCCTCCCCCGCCGCTCCCACCCGGGGCCTGCAGGATCAGCCCGTCTCTCCTGACCCGACAGTGACCCGGACTCCTTTCCCCCGCTTTCTGCAGTCACTGCTCATAAAGAACACGGGGTCGGCCAGGCGCCTGGAGGGGACTGGCCTGCTGTGAGAGAGCAGTAGGGGCAGCGTGATGTGCTCCCTGCACTAACCACCAGCTCCCCGGACTCAGGAGAGGCCGACGCTGGCCCGAGTCCGTGCAGGAAGACCCATCGGTACCTTCCTGAATCATCCCTCGCGTGTTTTATGCTTAGGAGGATATAATTTACTCCCGCTGCCAATTCACCGCCGTTTTATGGCTCAATTAACGGTGCCACGGCAGGAGAGGCCAGCTAAGCCCTGCCTGTGCCACGCCAACGCCAGGTAAAGCCACCGGGTTTCCGCATCGAAGGCCCGCCAACAGTTCCAAACAAGGTCAAACGTCGTACCATTGGGCCTGGCCAACGAGCGGACAGCGGGACGGTGAGGATAGCAAGCACTTTCCCGGCCACGTGTGGCTTCCCCCACGCGCCCTGAGAGTCCAGCCCGGGAAGGCCTGGGGGGGCCTTGCAGGTCACGGGATAAGACATGAGGAACGGAAGTTATCTTCTAGAATCTCGATGGAAACAGAAATGCCAGCAAGCCACAGCCATCGTTCGCCCCGAGTCTGTAGAGCTGGGTTCTGGCCACTCACAGGCCTGCCTGCTGCGTTTACAGTGGTACCTCGAGATATAAGTTTAATTTGTTCCGTAACCTTGAGGCGTGGGAAACTATGAGACGCTCGAGTTGCGGTACACTGGTGGGCCATGTGCAGCCGGCCGATCCGCGTGATGACTCCTATCTCAACTGTTGCTCGTATTTCAAAGCAAAAATCGCTCGCTCGACGGCTCGTATCTCAAAAATCTTGTATGTTAGGGCACTCATATCTCGATGTACCACTGTATTTGGGGGGAGAGGGTTTCTAGCTTCGCAAACGCAGCCACGTGAAACGGAGGAGGGACACGGTGCCTGCCTCCCGGGCTAGCTTCCAGCCCGCGGTGCAGCTCCTGCGTCCTGGCTCTGGACAACCAGGGGTGCCTGGGGAGGGGGCAGGGGATGGGAATCACTGCCCCTCCGCTGCTGTGATAGAGGCACCGGGTCAGCAGGATGCCCGTGCCTCTCCCAGGGACTCTGAGTCTCCGTGCCAGGACGTGCCAGGCACTGTGCTCATCAGATGGGGACACTGAGGCTGGGAGGAAGCATTAGCTTCAGCCTATGTAGCTGTTCAGTCGAGGAGCTGGGACTCCCCTTCAAACCTGTGGGGGCCCCCGAGCCTCGCTGCCTCCCGCAGAGAAAGCTGGGGCGTACGTAGCTCTCGGGGCCCCGCTGCAGCACAGCCCCCACACAGCAAGCTCCCTGCCACCCTGAGAGTCCAAACCTGAGTGATGCTCTGTGCCGGGCTCCGGGTCAGGGGGTGGGGGTAGGGGAGGGGGGGAGACAGAGGAATTCACGGCTCCTGCAAAGAAGCACAGGAGTCGCCCCTTCATCGGCGGTCTTACTCTCTCTGTTTCAGTGATCCACGGTCATCGGCGGTCCCCACATATTTCATGGGAAATTCCAGAAATAAACAACCTACGAGCTTTAAATGGCACGCCAGCCTGAGCAATGCGATACCATCTCGCACCATCCCGCTCCATCCCACCTGGGACGAGGATCAGATCCTTTCGTCCAGGATCGCTGGGTACCTGACCCGCCTGTGAGTCTCAGAGTAGCCAGCTGGGTTATTATTGAACAGACGGCTGGGGAATCACCGTGCTTGTATTCCAGGCACCCGTATTTCACTTAATAGTGGCCCCAAAGTGCAAGAGTGGGGATGCTGGGGATTCAGACACGCCCAGGAGAGGCCATAAAGTGCTTCTATTGTAATGTTGTTGTTGTTAATGGCTGACTGTGCCTCGTTCTTAAATTGAACATTACCGTAGGTGTGTATGCAAAGGAAGAACCGTGCACAGAGGGCTCAATACCATCCAGAGTTTACATATCCTCGGCGGAGAAGGGGGCCCGCTGTACTAACATTTTGGGGTGACTGCACAAGCTCCGATCTGTCCTGCGGAGGGGTTGTGGGCTCAAGAGGCAGTGCCCCCAGGATACTCTGGCCCAAGGTCCACTATGGGGGGTTGGGGAGTGGGGGGTGGAGCCCACAGCGGAGCAGAGCATACCTGCGTGGAGCCAGATCTGTGCCAGTGTCATCCAGGGGTGCAGCGGGCCCTGCTTGGGGGTGCTGCTCTGCAGAGACGAGGCCACTTCGGACAGCGCCTGCTCCACCCGGGAGGCCGCCACGGACGTGGCGTGGACGGAGCCTGCGGGGGGGTTTCCGAGAGGAGAACATCAGGAGTGAAAGGACAGGCCCCACCAGCCAACTGCCACCCCTTCCCACACACAGACAGGGGTGCAAGACGGACACACGCCCCTTTCCCCACGAGGCTTCTAAGTTCCACGGTCTAGAGAGAGAGAGTCACGACAGCCGAAACCACTTCCTGTCCTCTGCTGTAGCTCGTCTCTCCGTCAACCACCAGCGCGCGTGCTAAGCTCCGAGCCCCCTCTGGAAGCCGCTGGTGGGTGTGAGCGGGGGCAGGCGGGGTGGCCAGGGCCCGGCCGGGACACCCCTGTGAAACACGCACACGGGACATCTGCCACGCGAGCTTCCAGAGCGTCCCCGTGAGGGCCTGACCCTCGACCCGGCACGGGCGGGAAGGAACCGCGCTCGCCTCCTGGGTGACCCCGGCCGTCGATGGGGGCCGTCTTCAGGACAAACCTAGCAGCTCTCCCCTCCATTTCCTGGCCTTGGGGCGGTGGGCAACCTCCAGGTTTGAAAGCATGTTCTAGAACACTAGGTGCGTGGAGGATGGGCTGTGGCCAAGACCCCCGGCCCAGCGGCTGCACCTGCCTAACTCCCGGATCCCTGCTGGGCTGAGAGGGAGAGAGGAGAGGAGCGCCCCCGAAGCCCACGGAAGCTGCTGTGTTTTTTTTTCAGGTCTTATTTGGGTTTGAACCTTTTTATGGAAAAGTAATATTTTGACTCTAATAAGCAGGACTGGCTGCAGTTCCGTGGCTTCCCCTCGGAATGATTTCGGGTTAAAAACTCATGATGTCCTCGATGCATCCCAGACCCAGGGCATCACCACCTTGGTCACCAGCCCATGGTTCCGAGGGCGGCAAAGAGGGATGGCACTGCTACTCAGTCAAGGGAAGCCCTGAGGCGTGCTCTCCACGGGCCGACACCTGGCTCTCCCGCCTCCCCCCGGCCCCGCCACTGGGCACAGAGCTCCTCTTTGTCCCCCTAATCCCCCTGTAGGCCGAAGGGTGGCTGAGACCCCGGAGGGATTTTGTTTACACGGGTTATGTCTATTGGTATGATCTTAGACATCAAAACCAAGATACCGTGTTTTCCAGCGTATAAGACGACTGAGTGTATAAAATGACCCCCAGCTGAAACCGGTTTGGCTCAGTGGATAGAGCATCGGCCTGCGGACTGAAGGGTCCTGGGTTCAATTCCGGTCAAAGGCATGTGCATTGGTTGCGGGCACATCCCCAGTGGGGGGCGTGCAGGAGGCAGCTGATCAATGTCTCTCTCTCATCGATGTTTCTAGCTTTCTATCCCTCTCTCTTCCACTCTGTGAAAAATAAATAAAATATATTTTTAAAAAAAGTTTAAAAAAAATGACCCCGAACTTTTCCAGTTAAAATAGAGTTTGGGATATACTCGCCCTATAAGATGACACCCGGCATTTAAGACAATCCCCAACTTTTGAGAAGATTTTCCTGGGTCAAAAAGTCGTCCATACGCCAGAAAATACGGTATGTTTAATGAAGCACTAATTCACTGCACAACAATAACCAAAGATTGTGCTGGAAAACATGTGCGAATTTCACACCAGGTTCTCTGGCTCCTTTGCTGCCAGAACTGACTGGCTTGGGGTGGGGCTCAGTTTGCCCTGAGGATGAACTGTTTTGTTGGTTTGGGCCACCAGTGAACGGATCAAACTTCTGCCCACGTTCCTTCCCACGAGGTACCTACATACAGCTAAATTAGTGGATCCCTCTCGTTCAAAGGTCTCCCTGGGAATAAGGTCTGGCGAGTGATGGCCATGCCGACAGCAGATGCCGACACCCGTAGACCGAAGGGAGGCTGAGACCCTGGAGGGATTTTGTTTACACGGGTTATGTCTATTGGTTTAGAGAACATTCCGTGCTTCAGGCACAGGGATTAGCACTTTACATATATTATCTTATTAATCTCGAGGCAAAACTGAGGTTTAACGAGGTTCTGTAAGTTAACCAAAGTCCCATGGCCACCAGATGGCTAAGCCCGGACCCAGACACTTGTCGGGACCCAGATCCAGCCTTGACATCTGGTCCTAACACTCTCCTCTGGGGAGGCTGTGCGAGCCTTCTGTCCCCCATCGCTGGCCATGGACAGCCGGGCCTCGGGGCTTGGGGCTCCCAGCAGCTTCACCCCGTCTTATGTGAAAGCGGAAGTCAGGGTCTCTCCTGTTGGACAGGAAGCAGGCCCTCCGTTGGGGTGTTTCCAGGGGTAGCAGTGCCAGGCACAGGGGAGGTGCATCGGGCGTCTCTCTACCCTGAAACCTGTGAGAAATGAGCCTCCGAAGCCTCAGGTTCGACAGGTGGGCCCCGGTGAGGGTGGCTGCCGGGCCTCTTGTTTATCGCACTTGCCGGAGAAGTGCCTGTCGCCGTGGCAACCCCGAGGCTGAGCAGCTGCTGCGCTCCAGCGCGTCCCTGCCTGGGTCACAGGACACGGTGGCCCTGAAACCGGGCCCGGGGAGCTGCTGCAGGCTGGAGAGGGAGCAGGCCCCCGGCTCTGGCCCAGCTCCTGTGACCTAATTGCCTGAATGGTCCAGGCGCCGGCGGAGGCCACACGGCTGCCGGGACCTGTGCTTCCCCAGCCCACTGCCTCCTCTCTCCTCACCGGATGCCCACGTGGCAGCACAGCGGGCTCTGGGGCACCTGACAGGGGGCAGGGGGCCACTTACGGGCGGCCCTGAGCCCGGCACCCCGGGCTTGGTCTGGGCTGCCCTGGGACCGCCGTGGGCTGGGGCGGGAGGGGGCCCCGTGGGCTGGGGCGGGAGTGGAGGGAGGCGGGCAAGGACCCAGGGACCGTGGGGCCAGGGCGCTGCCCTGCGGACCCCGAGGACCGGGAACCAAGGCCGACGACCTCGGAGGCCGTGCGTCAAGCGCTGGCCTCTCCCGAGGACTTGTGACCCGGCTCCTGTCACATGCCGGGCCTGTTGGGAAAGGCTGTCACAAGCAGGACACCACGAACAGCCGGCTCAGGTTGCCTCTGCGGCCGCGGCCTTTACCCAAATCCTCTCCCGGAGCACGAGACCTGCGGCTCATGTCGCGCGGGCCTCCGGCGCGGCGATGGCACGCGCCTGCGTGTCGCCTCCAAGTCCATCATTAGAGGGACCGCAGGGCCAACGCGTGTGCTAAGCCACAGGCCCGCTGCATGGGGAGGCCTGGTTATGCTTGGGAACCCGGCGTTTTCACAGGCAGGGCACCGAGCACGGAGCGTGCCCACGTCCCGTGGGCCTCTGCACCAGCCTGCTGGGTGGCGCAGAGTGAGTGAGTGGCTACGGTCTGAAGGACAGCCTCCTCTCCTCTCCTCTCCTCTCCTCTCCTCTCCTCTCCCCTCCCCTCCTCTCCCCTCCTCTCCTCTCCCCTCTCCTCCCAGCACGCAGAAGATAAACTTGCTCTAGGGCAGTGGTTCTCCACCTTTCTAATGCTGCGACCTTTACTACAGTTCCTCATGTGGAGGTGACCCCCAACCATAAAATTATTCTCGTTGCCACTTCATAACTGTAGTTTTGCTACTGTTATGAACCGTAACGTAAATCTCTGTGTTTTCCGATGGTCTTAGGCCCTCCAGCAGCGGTTCTCAGCCTGTCGTGACCCACTGCTCTAGAGGAATCCCTGCCTGCCCAGTGACAGGCAAGCAGCAGGGTCCAGGAACCAGGGACAACAGTCACGTGATGCACACAAACCTCCCTCCACCCAAGAGACCTCCGTAGGCACGTGCGCTCAGCATCCTGGCTGCTCTTGGCTTCCCGGCCCCGGCATGAGCCCCGGAGCCTCATGGGCATGAATGTGGGACCCTGACGGAGCAGGAGCCCCTCTCTGCCTGCCATCCCTCCCCTCTGCCTGCGGCCCCGGCGGTGCCCTGCTCTCCCGGGCTGGAGCGATGTGGAGCTGCTCCGGCCTGGCATGGGCACCACCTGCCGTGCATGAGTCTCTGTTTATTCTCCCTCAGTCCCGGCGTCACTCAAGGTTATCTGTCAATAGAGTCTACTCAGCTTCCAGTTCCTGGCGGCTGTGCCCCCAAACCATTAAAACCAGCAGGAAAAGAGCAGGTCACCTCCTAGAGACCCCGACTGCCGAGCTGCAACCTGCGTGACTAAGCATCCTGCTGCCGAGCGTGCTAACGTTTCTGTTTTAGCAGGAAGAGACGTTCTGTTTCTCCAGACGGGGGATGGGAGCAAACTAGTCCACTACTGCAGAGTGCTGGCGGCCGGTGACCCCTGACCCTGCCACCTGTGCACGGAGAACCGGGGTGTCCTCAGCCGAAGAAGGTGGCGGCTGAGCAGCTAATGAAGATGCTCTCTTAGTTGTTGAAGGAGGAGGAGAGACAGAGTCCCTGCTCACTTCAAGCCTCAAATTAGGTGTCTTTTCTCTGTACCTTTTTAGGAACATTAAACATTCTCTCTGAAGCAGGCCCACTAATGTGGCGGGGACATGGGGCTGGAGCGGCTCTAGGGACAGCTGCCTGGTCCTTCCCCCGTCCCGCTGGCAAGGAGGCCGCCAGCTGTGGGCCCCTTGGACAAGTAGCCTGGTCACCGTCCTAGTAGCCACTGCCCCTTTTCACTGAATGGAAGAGATGAGGACAGCAACCCCAGTCCCCAGACAAGGTCACCATTTCCCACGGACTAACAGGGTTATCAAGCACAGAGAGACCTGACAAAACGTGCCTCGGACAGGGAAGGTTCTCCCGGGAAAGCGTTAGGGAAGGGTCGCACGAAGGCAGGGAGCGGCAGGGCCTGGTCCCAGGCGGGCATGCGGGGGGGCCCGGCCAGGCGGTCACACAGAAGCGGGGGGACGCCGTGCCCGGGCATGCGGGGAGATGCCGGCTGCCGGGGCCCCGAAGCCTGGGCTGGAGACAGTACCTGCTGGAGGACCACATCCCCGCTCGCTGAGGCTGTATCTCTGACCCGGATGTCCTTCTGCCTGAGTGTGTTCGTCTCTGAATGCAGCGGACAGGGCTGCCTCCCAGGTTTGGGGGACCGTCTAATTACTGGACACGAACCCCTCAACTGCTACCATTTATTACTGACTTGTCAATCTCCTAAAGCTCCACTCAATCTTGTTTAAAAAAAGACACCTCAGGACTAGTGAAGGAGACTTTAATTTAATCCAATTAGCGAGAAAGTACAGTGGTATCTCGAGATACGAGTGCCCTAATATACGAGACTTTAAAGATACGAGCCATAGAGTGAGCAATTTTTGCTTTGAAATACGAGCAACATTTGAGATACGAGTAATCGTGCGGATCGGCCGGCTGCACACAACCCTCAAGGTTACGGAACGAATTAAACTTGTATCTCGAGGTACCACTGTATTTATATTTGAACTGTTAAGGCTGAACTTTTAAGATGGACACCCCTCACATGTAGAGGAAGTTCTCATATACAGGTTTTCAAAAAAGTGACTTTATTCTATTAGGCAGGAAGAGAGGTTGAAATATACTACCTGACAGCTACCTCCTGGTCGTGCGTGACAAACATTTTGAGTGTTAGAAAATTCCAAGTCAATAATAAAATGCTCGCCATAACAGAGAGAAAAATGTACTACCTGGAGTTTCTCAACCTAATTTCCTGCCAGGGTGTGTGTTTTCATTAATCCATTTATTCTCTCCTCCCGGTGACGCATTTCCAGAGAGGAGGGGAGTCCCCAGAATCTGTGATGTAAAAAACAGAGCCAAGGAGCCGAGGACTCAAGGTGGCATTCTGATTTTAGCTCGTCCTTGGAGAGCGGACTGAAAGATCCCAGGTTCGATTCCGGTCAAGGGCATGTACATTGGTGGCAGGCACATCCCCAGTAGAGGGCGTGCAGGAGGCGGCTGATCGATGTCTCTCTCATTGATGTTTCTGGCTCTCAATCCCTCTCCTTTCCTTTCTGTAAAAAATCAATAAAATATATATTTTAAAAAAAGGCAAAATGAAGTCACATGTAGGTCGAGCAGGATTTCAGAGGAAAAGTCATCTCCCGGAGGGGTGCATTTGCCACGGGCGGTAGAGGCTCGGATCTCAAAGGCACGGAGTCATCGTGCATCTCAGCATTTCCAAGATGCGGTGCCTGGAACAGCGATTCCACAGGGTGGGGAAACGATGAAGTCGGTTGGACACACTGGGCCGGAGCTGAGAGAGTCTTGAACATTTTTTTTTTAACTGCAGGACTTCTCAGAGCCTTTAATGCGCTCCTGTGAACGGTGAGTCTAAAAACATTTGCCCGGGCAGAAACAGCCTTTGGAAAATGTGAGCATCCACGAGGGCCTTACGGAACACTGCCTAACGCACCAGTTCTATATCCAGGGAACCGAGTTGTCTCCTTTACATTCTGGCAGGTGTAGTTGACCTTTTCTGAGGTCTGTTTAGCTTATTTTAGGAAAACTAAGGATTAGAATTGCTTTTCTGTGCTGCCATCATGGCTGAACTGGAAAGGGATTTCGAGATCTGACTGGTTCCCGCTACCCAGAATTCACAGGTGGCCTGCACCTGGGCCCCCCCCCCCCGGGGGGGGGTCTCACTTCTGACCAGCACGGGGTTGGGGGGGCTTCTGACCCTCCACCGCCCTGCCTGACTCGGGCATCTCCCCCTCCACGCCTTCTTCTGTGGTCCCTTCCAGGCAAGTACTGCCTCCTGAGGATGTAAATCCCAGCGGTGGCGGAAGCATCGGCACCTCAGCAGAGAGGAGCCGGGGAGGCGGTGGGCAAGCGGGTGGCAGCGGAGGGTCCACACCATCTCCACCCCACCCCCCCCCAGCAACCACCACACACATTCCAGGAGGGAGGGGAGCGCGACGGCGAGGCCCTGGGGAAGGTGAACAGATCGGGGAGGGGGGGGGCTACTTACTAACTGAAAAAAGGGAGGGGAAACCATGAAAGTATGCTTCTGGAGAGTTGCCTTGGAACAACAAACCAAACCAAAAATTAAAACCAAGAAACCAAACATTCGGAAAATCAAAACTAAGGCTCAAAAAGCAAAGAGAGCTCTGATAACCTTCCAACTGCAAGCCTGGCTGTCCGGAGTCGCATCTGAACTCAAGAAAGGACAGAGTTTTCCACTAACAATGATTTTTTTTTTTTTTTTTTAAACCGGGGCCAACCGGGCATCCCCTCTCCCTCCCAGCGCTCCGGGGCGGCCAGCTGACCGGTTCCTGCGCCGTGTTTTCTCTCTCCAGGGCAGGAAATTCCAAAGGCAGGGAAAAATAACCCAACAGGCGGGCTGCAGATCTTTCCACACAGGAACCCCGACTGCGATTCCAAGAGCCTGTAGGGTTTGGCCTGTGTGCATTTTTATGACATTCATAAAACGTCAGTCGGGCCGTGGCTGTCTGTCCTCCAGAAAAGACTTGGGATTTGCGTTCATCACAGCTTTCATGGGGTGTTCACCACCGACGTGGGGTTTGCTTTTCCGCCTCTAACTGAACGTGGCATCCCCCGGGGCCGGGAAGGTTCCCGGGTGAGTCAGTCTTCGTTAAAACACCTGGTGCCTGGCCAGGTGCTCCCCAAAGGAGGGGCTGAGATGACTCAGAGCCTCAAAAACAGACAACCGAGCACCGTTTGGGACACACACGTTCAGCAGAAATCCAATGCTCCTCGCCCAGCATTTTGCTAACTAATCTGCTACAGCGCCTCACCATAGCCAGGATGGCAATTGTCTGGTTTAAAGGAACACGGGGTCCCCAGGAGGCAACGTGCTCCATACTGGCAGGGCGTGGAGGTTGGACGGCTTGTTGTGCAAATGAGTGAATGGGCATGGGGACATTACTGAGGTATTCTAGAACAGTGAGATCCCATTTTATGACCAAAAAAACCGGGCAGAAATCAATGCAAAAAAACAGTTTTTATGGGAAAAAAATGAAGTTGGCAACTGCTGATAGGCACTGTTTGGAGGCGGAAAAAAATCTATTTTTAAGGAGGGGATTAAAAACAACATCAGCAGTTTATAGTTTACTAGAGGCCCGAGTGCATGGCATTTGTGCACTGGGGTGGGAGAGGGGTGTTTCTCAGCCTAGCTGCATCCTCTTGCAGTCTGGGACCCCTCAGGGGATGGGGAGCGGAACAAAGCCGGCAGATGGACATCCCCCAGGAGTCCTTAGCACTGCCGTGGAGGCAGGAGAGGCTCCCACCACTGCCGCTGTGCTCACCAGCCATGAGCCTGGCTTCTGGCTGAGTGGTGCTCCCTCTGTGGGAGTGCACTGACCACCAGGGGGCAGCTCCTCCTGTGTTGAGCATCCGCCCCCTGGTGGTTAGTGCATGTCATAGCGATCGGCCGTTCAGTCGATTTGCATATTAGCCTTTTCTTTTGCAGGATAGTATTCTTTCCACCTTCCAGTTCATGATACGGGGATTGCCAGCAAGGTTCAGAACACCTGGAATGCAGGCGGGTAAGGTCTGGATGACTTATTTTAGGTGACAGCCATGTTTCTGTCCTGGCTGTGTGTGCGTGTGAGCATGTGGAACAAAGCAGGTCAGCATCCAAAAGATGAGCGCATTAGAGAAAGTAGTTTTCTCCGGCAATCGTTCCCCTTCTGAGCTTCTGTCAGCACATAACTGCGAGTTTGGAACAAAGATGAGCCCTGATAAATCATGGGTTCAGAGGTTAATTTTTCTGGCCCTCCGGTAAGGTGAGCATTAAATAAACGAGTCTCAGAAAACAGGGGTGGACCCATATCTGAGTCCCATTTAAGGCCTTTACCAGCCAGCATTCCATTTCATTCAGGCTTTTTCTTTTCATTGACAGGTCCCCAGCCCCCCTAAACAGACTTGAACATTTCAGTATTATTTAAAAGCAAGAATTAGATTAAAATGCTGCTCAATTTTTCTGAGTATTTTCACAACGTAAGCCCTACATTTCCCTTTGCTGCAAATGGAAAATAGTTTATAGCATCGCTTTTCAGAAAGCTGTGCAGAACCCTCGGGCCCTGGAATTATATGGGGTATTTTATACATGCAGCTTCCCGGGCCCCACCTCAGTCCCACCGGACTACAAACTCCGGGCTGGGGCCCCGGGGATCTAAGCCACAGTGTTCAAAGCTCTTCGTGTGATCTTAACGCACAGGAGAGTTCGAGAGCCGCCTATTTAAAGGGCACGTGACCATTATCTGTAGAGCGTTAGCTTGATGATTACATACCTATTGAATTAATTTCTAAATTGAAAAAAGCAGAAATATGTAGAATAAATTATCTACCAATTGTTCTAATTTGCCTTTTTTTAAAAACAGCCACATCAATGCCTTTGTATCAATGCCAGGAGAGCACAGAAGCACCTAGAAACACTTCTGTTTCTTCTGCTCCAAACAGCTTTCTTTCCTTTTCACAGAGAAGGCTGGGAATGGGGCACCAGCCCCTCCTCCTGCCCCACATGGCCTTGTGGATTTTCAAATTAGTAAGATTTTTTTTTTCTCTCAGATAAATTCGATGGAGTCTCCCATCCGGCTTACCAGTTAGGAAGATTATCAGAACATGAAACATGAGGCAAATGAAGCGGATCTAACGAGAAAGGAAAACCATGTTTACACCGAGAGGGCTCCTGGCGGGGACCGGGGCCATGGGGTGAGTGAGCTGCCGGGGGCCACACAAAGGTGTCGGGTTTGGGATGAGAATGGAGATGAGAAGACACAAACAGGTGGAGAGGAGACTCGGTTCTTGAAAGAGAAGAGGAGGAGGAGGAATCTGACACTAAAAAGTGAAAGAGAAAAAAAATAAAGGATAAAAGCAAAAAAAAAACCTTTAGAAACACAAAGAAAGAAAATGAAACTAGCTTTTAATATACTCACATAAGCTGCAAAGAAAACAAGGTCATGTAATAATACACAATCATTCCTCCGCTCGACAACAGAATGCAAGTGTTTTTTGGAGAAAACAAATCTGTGGTTTCCCGTTGGTCATTTCATTGCTCGGAAGTAACAGCACGGAGCCCACAGCACTCAGGTGTGGCTGGGCACCGATTCGGCCACAGACCCACGGAAGAGGACATGTCTGTAACCTACCACACCCGGGGCATTCTGGGGGAACCCCCGGCCTGTCCATTGAAAAGGGTGAGAACTTGACTTTCCCTAGGAAGCGCTTACACACAGTGGAACCTCAGTTCTCGGACTTGATGCCTTCCGGAGGCTGTTCGAGAGGCAACATGTTCGAAAACCTAATCATTCCGCCCCATTAGAAACAATGTGGACGGAATTAATCCGTTTCAGACCCCGAGATGATTCCCTGTTTTAACTTCTCTTAGACCCTGCACCTGTCTAGTCTGTACACGAACACTTCTTTCCTAACGTTTATCAATCGCCCCCTCCCCCAGCCCCGCTCCAGGGGTGTCCTTCAGGTCAGCCTGCAGCATCTTTGCTTGTTCATATACCGCTGCCTCTGAAACGTGGTCAGTGGCTGACGGCTTTTCATTTAGCCAATCAGCAGCCGTTTTCCTACCTCTTCAGTTGCCTGTGATCAGTTCCTTTCACACCCTTAGCAACATTAGCACTTTGGACAGCCTTTGTATGTTTTTAAATTGTGCTAATCATTGATTCCCGAACCACAAAAGCATCCTCTCCTTTGTTGCCCGAGAGACACTAGGGTACCTGCCTGAAAGGATTGTCAGTTTGAAAATGGAATTTTGTCTCAACAACCCAGACAATGTTTTCTGTGAGCAACTTGGTGGAGAACCGACTTGTCTGAGATGGGATGGGAGACGTTCCAGAAATGAGGTCTGACTGTGTGCATTTATGTTTTCCCAGGTGGGGATCCTGAGGTCCCAGCCCGGGCGGTGGCTGTGCGCTGGGCATCGGAAAAGGAAGTTAGGGCAGTCACCTGCCTGCCTTTCGGCTGGAGACACCCAGTAGGGGGAAGACCACCCCAGCGACTGTTCACAAGTTAAAGGGATGGTTTGCTTTGGCGAGGTGTTGGGTTAGAGGAAGACAAAGCCCCTTACTCTGCATCCTGCTTTGGATGCCCCGGGAAGAAAATGCTTTTTTTTCACCCTCTACTGAAGGACCTGCCAATTTGTCCCAAAGAAAAGATAGCGATTCTCAGCTTCAAAGTTACGACTGTCACCCCACTGGACTCCTCTCTCGATGGCTGGGACTATTCCATGACCAAGGAGGGGCTGGGAAGCCAGAGGTGACGTTAGCTGGGAAATCCTGTTCTTTAGTGGGGGGCGGGCTTTTCAATTTGCCACGTCCATTTCATAGAACCCACAGCCAGTCCAAAGCTCCGAGACCTGGGCTCCCCTAAGGCAACCCCCCAGATCTGTGGATGGACAATTTCAGAGGTGGAAACCCGGACTCTAAGGAATTGACCACTCCCCACGCCAAGCACCTCAAGCCTGTACTGTATAACGACCTAGGTGTATAGTAATGGTGCTGTGGTAATATATTTTTTTAAAAGTTCTTCTCTTTGCCATCTACACTGACATTTTAACTGGTGAAATATGATGTCTGAGATTTGCTTTAAAATTCTCCAAAACCCAAGCGTGGGGAGGGAGAGATGCTGGAAGAGAACCCTCGCTCTTGAAGGCTGGCAGCAGACACGGGGGGATTCATTATATTATACTGCAGTCTGGTGTAGCTGAGGATTTTCCACAGGAGAAGATAAAGAGTAAAAGGAAGTAAACTTTAGTTCTGGAACAGAAAATAAGGGCTGGAAGCGTGCCCGTGGCTTCCCAGGGAGTGGAGTGCCGTGGGCGGCAGGTGGTGAGGGGAAGTTCACCCGGCCACTGGCCACATGCCCTTGGGGTGCCAGCAGGTATGGCAGTGCTTGTGGCAGATGCCGGTGCCCTTTAAGCAGGGAGTTCGGAAGAGCAGCGAGGCCCCGGAGGTAAAGGGGTGTCCTCCCAAGCTCCTGGGGGAGGGGCACAGGAGGAAGACAGCCTGGCTCTGACAGCCGACCCTCCAATTCTAGAACACGGGGGTTCGACGCCCCTCTAGCAGGGACTGGACTAGTCTGAGTCAGAGTCTCTGCCTGGTGTGTGGTTTCCAGCCAGTAAGGCCTGCAGCTCGGTCCGGGCCGGGCCAGCGCAAGGGGAGGCGGAGTGCGGCTTGTCGGCCTGCGCTTGGCGCAGTGGCTACGGGAGGTTAAAGGTTAAACTGCACGAGTGTGCAACTGAGGCTGCCTCCACGGTCTGCTGTCCTTGTGACCTGGGATGGGACTCCCCACGCCCATGTCCAGCTTAGTCACAGGAAGCCTGGCACCGGGACGCAGCCTCCAGGCCGCTGGGATGCTGGGCTTGGGTGGGCACCGCAGCGGGCTGCCAGAGGCCTATCCCGCCCCTCCGGATGGAGGAGAGCCTGCAGGAGCCGGCTGGGCGGGCCTTGGGCCTGCTTCCTCGCTTCCCCTGGGGCGCTTGCTCAGGTATCCACCTGGCACCAGTGCATCTTAGCCCTCGCCGTGCAGGGACCTCGCCGGGCACTTCTAAAACCACCCCCTCTCCAAAAGCCAGCCCCTGAAGAGCAGGCACCCTGGCCTGGGACTGGCAGCTGCCGAGCCAGGTTCCGAGTGACGCACTGGAACTCCTCGAGGCTCGAGCGGAGGGAACTTCTGTGTATGTTGTGTTCTGTCCAGTCCTCCAAACTGCCCCTGAACAGTCGCAATTGCTATTAGAATAGCTTGTTGGGAGTGCTGGAATGACAGGGGACTGGTTACTCCTCTGCACCTAGGGGGGTGGGGAAAGGCCAACGGGAGGGAGGCACGGACACCTCTCGGCGGTGGTGAGTGCTGCAGGCCGCCAGGGGGACAGTGGGATCAGAGCTCAGGGCCCCTGCCTCCTTCCAGGCTCTGTGCTGGATGCATGTGTGTTTACATCTGCAACTGATTAGGAATCAAAATCTGGGTTCCAGCAAGGTCTGCAATCTCAAGAGGGACAAACGGGAAAGCAGAGGGGAAGCTGGTGGAGACGGGAACAATCTGATTTCAGTTTTGACTTTTAGGCTCTAAGAGCAAAGCGGAGAAATAGAAAGACCTCAGTGATGTGCTGGCCATGTAATGTGACTTCGCCACTGTGCACACATGTGGAAAGGACACGGAAAAAGGCACCTCAGCTGAGAGTTTAACCGACTTGTGTGAGTTGCATTCCCAATCCGTGTGGCCATTCTCAAACCAGTTACTCGGGGCCCAGGCCTCACACCTGGGGTTTTCACCATTCCATCCCCGCCGGCTCTTTGTTCTCACCTGTCTCCGGGTCGCTGAAGTCCGGCAAGGTGATTGTATTGAGCTGCCGCCTGTCCGCAATGGTTCTATCTAAGAGGCTGCTGCCGCGTCCCGAGTCGCTGCGAAACAACAGGGAGGAATGTCAGTCATCTGCAGGGTGGGCGGGAGGAAACAGCTTCCACCAATATGGACTCCTGAAAAGCAGCTTTTGATGTTGGGTGCGTTTCCGACATTGTTCAGCATCTTTTCATCTATTACAGAGCACCTGCTTCCTGGCTGGGGCTGTGACTGCTTTCAGCAGTCAACATCACAGTGGCTTAAACCACACCCACAGACCTTGCTGATTTTAACCTCTTTTTGTCACCTACACTAATAAAAGAGAAACATGCAAATTGACCATACCTCCACTATGCCCACAAGCCACATCCACTTGCCAATCAGAAGCAAGTATGCAAATTAGCCCAACCAAGATGGCTGCAGCCATGGAGCAAGCAGGAGGCTTAGCTTCTCTGGCAATGGAGGAAGCCAAGCTTTCCACACACCCTGGCCGGCCCTGGCCTCCACTCAAGGCTACAAAATTTTAATTATAGAAGATAAATAAATCCCAACAAAAAATGGTGGCAGCCACGGAGCTGGAGAGAGCAGGATGCTTAGGTTTCCCCAATGATGGAGGAAGCCAAGATTCTTGGCTGGCCCAGGCCTCCGCTCAAGGCTACAAAGTTTCAATTATAGAAGATAAATAAATCCCAATAAAAATGGCTGTGGCCACAGAGAGAGCAGGAGGCTTGGGTTTCTCTGGTGATGGAGGAAGCCAAGCTTCCCATCCCTGCTGGCCTGTCCTGCCTCTGCTCAAGGCTACAAAGTTAAAAAACAAATAAATCCCAGATACCAGGGCCTCTGCTTGGGTTGCCGGG
>PVJN01037228.1:0-21000 GCA_004026805.1 Lasiurus borealis | reverse complement strand
CCCCCATTATTCATACTTACAAAGAGTAGAAATGTGGGGAATAAGATAGGTGTATTATGTCAGTGTCAATATCCTGCCTGTGATAAATGTGCCAAGATTGTTTTCAAGATGTTACCATTAGGGGAAAGTGAATGACTGGTGTATGGATCTCTCAGCACATTTTTACATGTGAAGCTGTAATTATTTTCAAACAAAATATTTAAAAATGTATAGGCTGGCAGCAGCTTTAAAACAAGCCCCCTGAACACCCCCTTCAAACACTGAGGGATATTCTGGAACTGACTCTTCTCTGAGCCCTTGACATTGGTTTTTTGCTGTGAACAAATAAAGAGGGAGGTATGAGAAATGTGAAATTTATTTAGTTTTGCTCAACTCCTCTAAAAGCAGAAAAAGAAAAAAAAAAACATGAGAAAAGACCTAGAGCCAATACCAGTTTGGCTCAGCAGACTGAAGGGTCCCAGGTTCAATTCCGGTCAGGGGCATGTACATTGGTTGCGGGTGCATCCCCAGTGGGGGCGTGCAGGAGGCGGCTGATCGATGTTTCTGACTTTCTATACCTCTCCCTTCCTCTCTGTGAAAAATTAATAAAATATAAGAAAAAAGAAAAGACCTAAAGAATATTATGCTAAACAAAGTAATCAAGTCAGAGTAATACCACTATTACATGATCTCACTCATATGCAGAATCTAATGACCAAAAACTGATGATCAAAATACACCCAGAGACATAGAAGCATGTCAAATCTCAGAGGAAGGCAGTGGAGGGAGTGTGGATGGGGAAAGATTAACCAAATATCTTATATGAATACTGGAGGCCT
Source organism: Lasiurus borealis (assembly GCA_004026805.1). NCBI lineage: Eukaryota > Metazoa > Chordata > Mammalia > Chiroptera > Vespertilionidae > Lasiurus > Lasiurus borealis. The sequence continues at coordinate 20,182 of PVJN01037228.1, read as the reverse complement.
GGTGCATAGATTCATGCATTGATGTGGGGCATGGCCTACCAGGATCAGGCTGCTGTGAGAGCACCACTCGTCCTGCTCATCCTGGTCAGCTGAGCGGCTGTTGACCCACCCTCTGAGTGGCTGCTGAGTGAGGAAATTAGTCTGAGTTGATATTTGGGGGTTATATCTTGGGTAAAGATGTATTTCATGTCCTGGAGAAATCTGGCAGAGAGCTTTGCACCCCAAAGCCACTTGGTGAATGTCCTTGATGTGTGATGTCAGGTCCATGACACCACTGGGAATGTTCAGGGCAGCCATGCTCCAGGATGCTCAGCTATCAGGATAGCCTTCCTGGGGGTGTCCACATTCATGTCCCCTCCTGCCATCTGCCTGTGCTAGCTCATATGCTCTTTTTAGAAGACACCTTAAAGAGCCTGCATCAGCTGGTGGGACCAGGCCAGAGTCTGGATTATCTCAGGTATTTGATAATTGTAAAGACTCAGCCTCACCCTGAGCCTGCTAGTGGCTGCTCCTGCTGCGGGAGCAGCCATTCATCCAGGTCAGCCAAGTGGCTCTCCCATTGTGGGAATGCACTGACCACCAGGGGGCAGCTCCTGTGTTGAGCATCTGCTCCCTGTTAGTCAGTGTGCATCATAGCAACTGGTCATTTTGGTCATTCTGCTATTGGGTCACTGGGCTTTTATATACACTAGTATATAGCCCGTAGACACAGGCAATAGGGTTGTGAAGGTCTGGGGCAAGGGGGCATAGGTGCAAGGTAGAGGGGGTCAATGGGAAAAAAGGGGGGGCGGCATACGTAATACTTTCAGCAATAAAGAAAAATAAAATAACTAAATAATAAAAATTCAATATTGGAACTGGAGATGTTCAGGGCCCTTGTGTTCCTTCTAATATTGTTAATAAATTTGTCATGGGATGGGTGGCACCACATTTTGGGCCTTAATAGTTTTGTAAAATGAAGAAAAAAAGAATTGTTTGCTTTATTTAGATTTCAATTTCCTGCTTTTAATCTACATTTAAACATGATTTAGGGAACTCAGGCCAGGCCTCATAATACCTACATATATGCTTAAATGCCCAAATAAAAAGCTAACTAGATCACATTTTTACATACTTTAGATGAGCTTATTGTTTAACACCTCTTTTAAAGATTTCTTATATCTCTTAACATTCAGACTTTCTAGTAAGAAGTAATTATTCGGTATTGCTGTGATTTCAATTTAGTTTTTATTACTTCAGAAAGATATCCCATCATGTGTGTGTCAGATACCTATTACCAAGACTATCTATTCTGTAGCAGAGTTGGCTCTATATTTGTTCCATGTCTTCAATCATAAGTATAATAATCTTCATATTCTCATTAACTGATATTTTTATATAATGATCAGCTTAAGGTTGTAACATAATTTATTAATGTTCTTAATGCTAAATATTTAATTATAAAAGTAAAGCTGGAACTCCTTGCATTATGAGATCTTAGGATCTAAAATATGAAAGGATGTTTGATCTGAAGGTAAAATTAGTCTCAAGCATCTACTTAGATTTAGATACTTCTTATCAGTTACATCTTTTTTACATAAATCTTCAACTAGCATATATGCAGTTCATAATTATTATACTGGAGAGACTTATTTAATGTTTACACATATCAACATGATTTTATTTGGGACTTCAAATCTGTTACTTGTGCTAGTAACAGGGAGAAGAATAAACTCATTTGAATTCCACATTTCATTTCTCCACACCATTCTCAGACTTGTCCGTCAGCTGGCATTATTTATTCATTGATTTCAGTATGTGCAGCATCATACTGAGAATGATTTGGAAGTGAAAAAATGCTGAGACTAGGAAATGCAATAATGGTCTGGAATATTCACAACCAGTATGTAGCACTTTATCACTTGCTATGATGGAAATATAGATCCAAGTTCTGGGTGAGAATAAGACTGCTGACCACAAGGAGGAGGTTACTAAAATGGCAGGGAGGATTAGCAATAAATTCTATTGTACAGGTGCAGTATTTATAGGTTAGAGTTCCTAAGAAAGGCTGCTTAACTACAGAGGGAATAGGAGAGAAAGGTAAGGAGGAAGCAGGTCAGAGAGAAGAGAATGAGAATTAAAAAAGAGCATCAGGAAGGCTTTGTTTTAAGAAGACATTAGAGGCCCAGTATTCGTACACAACTGGGGTCCAGCCAGCTTACCTCAATATGGCCAATCAGGCCGGGCCAGCCAGAGGGAGGGGCGGCGGGTGGTTGGCTGGCCAGACCCACCCCCTGGTAAAACTACAGGTCGAGGGAACAATTTGCATATTAGCCTTTTATTGTATAGGATGTTGGCTAAGCTTTCAAAAGAGAGCTACCATTAACTTATGCCGTGGGTTAACCAGATGTGAACCAATTCATTGTTTACAATGAAGAATCTGAAACTATTTACATAGAATATATAAAGGGAATTTATAGGCATTTTGAAGGTGTGTGAATGTGTTTGTGTGTCTAGTAATTAAGGAAAGTGAGGCTATTAAATTTAAATTTACAAGTAACTTTTTTCCTTCAGGTAACTTAACACCAGATCTCTTTGGGAGATCTGTGATGTTCACATAATGAAAGAAAAAGAGAGCAAAAACTTGCTTCAACAAGAAGGCAGTCAGGAAGGAACTGGGTTTAGTATGAAATGCAAATATAAAAATTATTTTTATGCCCATTTTTTTTGTATTGGATCCCAGAATATGTAGCACAGTCAAAATATAGTAATGTCTGTGTGATTGAGAATGAAATATACTAGAATTTTTTCACTAAAGTAACTAAAAGCTTCAATACACAAAATGTGATTATAAAGTAATAACACTAATTATATAATAGATAGATATGTTTTTTTTGTCACCCCCCACAGTATAAACTCCATGTAGGTGGATGCTTCTTTAGAAAATAAAGCGTTTTCTGAAAATATGTGTATTGAAAAACACTAAGTTCTATTAATACTCAATTTATTCTCTCTCTCTTTCTCTCTCTCTCTGTCTCTCTCTCCCTCTCTCATTCTCTCCCTTTCTGTTATTCATATGTTTTATTTATAAATAAAGTCCTCTTCCATAGTTGGTTTGAAGCAAGCTCTGTAGGTTAGAACCATTTTAAAAAGAACTGCCAGTATTTACCACTATGAGAGGGGGCAATTACATTTGAAGGAAGTCTTGTTTTGCGTCCAAAGTAAGAATTTGCTGATGAAATCATTCTACTGTTCCAGAGAAGGATGACCATTAATGCACTGAATAAATACTTATTGAACACTCTCTACGGGCCAAGAACGGATACAGGGAAAAATGGGAGGCAAAACAGATGTGGGCTCTGCCCTCTTGAAATATGCATCTAGATATATTCTGGATAATTATCCCCCCCAAAATGATAACAAAAGAATCTAATATCTATTTTTAGAATTTGCAAATTGCTAGATTTCTAAAAGTTACTCCATCCTTCCATCCAATAAAATTAGACAGTGAAGAGAGAGATTGGAATTATTTGATTCATACAACTATAGCCATGAAGACAGAACCTGTCATTAACGAGAGGGTGGGGTCGGCAGGAGGAAGCATCTCCATGTTTCCTGCCCAGAGCCCACCACTAGCCCCTGCGGTCCTGCCTGAAGAGTCAGGGCTCAGGCTGAGGACCGGAATACAGGGCTGACTGCACAGCCATGCACACGGATGTCTTCCCTTACTTAGTGTCACACTTAGGTGAAACTCTGTTACTGAACATGCTTATTAAAAATGATGTGCGGTTAGTTATGTTTTTCCTGATGGGGAATAGCATTGAATCCCCAAGCTCAGCCATGGCAGACTCTCAAAATAAATCTTCAAACACACCCAAGATGTAACATAGACAGCATTTAATACAAAACATTAGAAATTAAGTCTTAAAACATGCCCCTGGCCACCAGTTATGCCTTCAGTGGCAATCCATCGTATAAGCTAAAGCATTTTGTTGATATATGGCTCTCACGCATCCCAGCGAGTGTGCTTCGAGAGCATATGAGTGCAGTGCATCATCGCTGGGCGGGGAAGGATGTGTGGTGGACATGTAGCGGTTCGTGGCCCAGAAGGTACAGAACATCACTCCAGCTCCTCCAGCCAAAGCTCAGGGATCCCCTGATTCAATGGCTGCACAATTGGTGGGCTGGGGAAGGAGTTTGGGGTCCTGTTGGCATTCAACAAATGTCAATAAGTACAAGTCCAGAGAATTACGGTGTCGTCAAATCCTGACAGGGGCAACCCTGACGGTGCAGTGGGACCCTTCTCTCTGTGCCGTTCCCTTTTTGAAAGCCACAGCTCTCGTTAGATTTTGCAGAATCATAAGGGGTGAAGTTAATGTTTGGATTTCTCTTCTGGGTAGATATTAGAAGGCCTTAGAGAGCTGGAACGTGATGATGTTACAGTTAGATACCTCCTTTATGTATGAATCTAACCTCTTCTGTTTGAAGTTAATTTGATTTTGCCTGCATCGAAAAGAAGTCCTGGGAGATGAATTTTTATTAGAGATATGCTGAACCATTCCTTTTCCAAAGTTGCACACTGGAGGAAATTGAAAAGTCCTTGAAGACTGAAGCTTCTGGTACATACCCAAACTTCACTTCACGTGGCTTTTCTTGACAAAATAACTTAAACAGTTTCAAGGGACAATGCCTTATAGTCACTTGGCAATTTAAGCGAACCTGTCAGATGCCTACAACTTCCTTCTATTTCTGTTGGGGAGATGGCATTTTGGACTGCTTCCTGTTACTGACATTTTCCACACAGAGGGTTTCTAATCCGTATGTTAGTGTTCATTTATTACATACTAGAAGGAGGGAATAAAGGTGGACTATTCTTTAGGGTAAACACAAACCTTCTATCAGTAGATTATAGCTTTATAAAAACCCAATGTCATGTACACATGCTAGGAAAAACAATTGGAGGATGATTTTGATTATGTAACACAAATCACATTTCAAATGGAATTAAATATTATACGATATTATGAGGCTATTTTCTCTCTATATATAAATACAACAGAAGCACTGAATTTTTACATAATCACTTATTGTCATTAAAAACTCTGATGAGAGTTATTCCTTCATTAAAGATGTGTTGCCCCGAATACAATCTTTCCTACTGGGCGGATCATATTAAATTCCATGTAAGTCAGTGAAAGGCCATTTGTTGCTAGATTCACGACAGCCGTGGCTGTTATTTTCTTCCCCCTAGGATGTCCTGGAAGAGTTTATTAGGGAAGTTAATCCTTGTGCTTGGTCAGTGACTTAATGACCAGCCATCTTTTATGTGTAGAGCTGCAGAGTGGCACAGTTGGGAAAAATTATCCTGCTTTTTTCTTCCCCGTAATTTCAAAGGCAGCTTCTATGCCAATGTGCATTCACTTATTTTTGTTTTTTGTTTTTTTTTCCTTTGTAGTTCACAGATTGATCTAGCCTAGGGGACAGTGTGGTATGTAGTGGCGAGGAAATATGAGGAAGGGTAGTGGAGCCACGTTGACTGGGGTTCTAATCTCCCAGTTACTAGCTTTGTGAGATTGGCTGGGTTGGGCTAAGCCACCATAGCTTTCTCATCCTCAGCTTCTTTATCTGTGAAATGGGGATGTTAGCAGTCACCACATGCGGCTATCAGAATTAGAACGAAATGATAATATCCCTGCAGAGTTCTTTGTGCAATTCCTGGTACACAGAACATATCCAAGAAATGGTAGCTATCATGCAAGTAAGTAACTCAATTATGAAGAAAATCTAAATTCACCATTATAGTTTTTGAAACTATTTCGTTTAAATCCTTTTGGGGCTCCATTTCTAATGAGCAGCTGTTTCATTCCTGATCTTTACTTGCTTGTAATATAGACTAAAACATTGTCATATTATGAGCTCTAATTGTAAAACAAACCTTCTAGGGTATTCATATTCCTCACAAACTAATTTAAAATCACTACACAATTCAGGTGAGACATTTCCTTTCAGGCCTTGTTTCCTAGGCTTAGGAAGCAGAGATCACATGCTTCTCTTTTGAGTTGCAACATTATTTTTGTTTCTGTCTGTTTCTTGTTACAGCTGTCAGCTACATATGTTCCCAGCATCCCCTATCAGTCTGGGAGCTCCTCCAGACCAGAGACTGGATCTTTATTTGTGCAAGGGGCTTGGCCCTCGCAGTCCTGGCTCCATCTGGAAGGTTGTCCGGAAGGTTGTCTGGACGGTCATTCTGCTGTTCAGTCTAATTAGCATATTAGCTCTTGACTATACAGGATTATGTCTTTAACCGCTGGCCCAGCCCCTGACACAAAGTCCACACATTGAAATTTTCTCCCCAGTCATCCTCATAAATTTTAGAAATGAATCTAATACTACATTTTAGATTCACCATATAAGTACTTTTGCATGTCATTCAATTCTATATCAATTAACATGAAGCTAGAAATACTCTTAATATTGAGAAGAAAAGAAGATAGTTATCGAGAAGGAAAGAAGATAGTTTTTATTTCTATTGATCAAATTAGAAAACTGAAAACCCAAATTGACACAATTGAGTAAAATGTCATTCTAATATTCAATAAGTTCCATCTATTGAAAAAAATAAATAAATACTCCTACAGATGAATGTTGGATAGGGAAAAAGAAAAGTTAACTCTCACTGACTTCTTTGTTCCTCAGAAATTGTCAGGGTCCATTCATTTATTAGAAATCATTCATTGGGATTACTGTAATATAATAGAAATTGTTTTTATTAGCTGTGTGACTTTAGGAAAGATACTTGTACTATCTGAGCTTTGATTGCCATATTGAACATGGGGGGTGCAAAAAAAACGCACCTTGGAGAATTGATACAATAATTAATGACACTTCCTGCTATGTACATGGACTGGCACAGACTAGACATTGGCCAGTGGCAGCTATTATTATTATCATTAACTATGTGATTACTAATGTCACCTCATAAGAAATGGGCTAAGTAAGTCTATTTTTATTAAACAACACATCAAATATAGGTTTGCAAAAGCAGAAAAGGTCAGATCAGTCAAGACTCTTACATTTAAAAAAGAAAATAGTATAATTATGTGCTTTTTGCCCAGAGAGTGTTAGAATTTCTGGCAGCAGAATTTGGGCAAATATCATACTAGTATTTATCACCTGCCTAGTGTCCACCACATATTTTAAGCATCCGGAAGCTTTCATTACATAGCCTGTCTTCCTATTGTACTAGGATGGGAGTAGGAAGGATAGAAAAAAAAATATGAAATTTAAAGAAAATATGCAAAAAAGGATGTTAATTATGTATTTCTCCTCCTGGTAGTAATCTTGTTTTTAATGTCCCATCCCTACTCATGGGGGTTTGAAGGCAGGTGATGTAGAAACTTCTCAATTTTGGAGCATTCATTTTCTTGTTTATAGAGCATTTGTTTCAAGTAAATATTCAGTGAACTCAAATTTCAGATTCTTGGCTGGAGTTTTCTCTTCTGCTTTAGGGGGAATTTCTCCTTTCTCCATCCCAGAATCTGGGGGAGAGATTTCTGGTCTGAAGACTTTTCCTTGGGATTTTCTCTGACCTTCCTGTGACATCCCTCATCCAGCCTGGGCTCTAGCCATCCTTCAGGTCCTGAGATATAGTTTTGGTTTGGACACTGTCTGAGTATGCACCCTTCAGGTTGTGGGATTTTGTGGTTACCTTTCAGTCCAAGATTCCAGAAAGCTCCTTGTTTGGACTCCAGATCTCTTCCGGTTCCTCCTGTTGTTTCTAGGTCCACCAGTGAATCCCAGGAACTTCTCCACAGCTTCCTGGAGTCTGGAGTCTTTGAAGCTTCCTAAGATATGCTCCTCTGCCATTACTGCCTCTACTCCAGGCCTTGATGGGTAGAGCATCTTTCTTAAAATAGGGCTTCTCTGAGAGGTTCGCAGGTTCCCCAGGAGAGTATGATACCAACACTAGTATTTTGTGATTTTTCCAGTCATATCTGGGTGTTCAATCTTCTTCAGGTTCAGCTCTGCTGAGAACGAGGGCCACTCCCTCTGCCTCCTTCTTCCTTTGTTTTCCCCCTAAACAATCCCCCCAAGCGTTTGAGTGGTTTTCTCCTTCCTGTGTGGCAGGAACTTCCCCCAAGTTATTTGCTGTTCTGTGATTTGTTCTCTGGTTCATGAGCACCTCCCAATCCATACTGAAATGTTAAAGTGTACAGATCCTTTCAGATATTCTCTTTTCCTCAAAAAAAAAATGTAGCTTTTACAAAAATATATGTTCTATATAATCAAAGGTTAATATGCAAATTGACTGAATGGCAGAATGACCAGTCACCATGATGTGCACTGACCACCAACGGGCAGACACTCAGTGCAGGAGCGTTGTGCTCCCACAAGGGGAACACCAGTCAGCCAGAAGCCCCGAGCCTGGCTCCTGGATGGCAAGCACAGTGGCAATGGTGCCTCTCCCACCTTCTAAGCAGCACTAAGGATGTCCCACTGCTGAGCCAAGCTGTTAGTTGGCATCCCCCGAGGGTTCCTGGACTTCAGGAGGGCTCAGGCCAGGCTGAGGGACCCCCTCTAAGTGCACAAATATTGTGCATTGGACCTCTAGTATATATAACTGTATTCTCCTTTAGTGGTCTTTTTAGTGTCAAGTAGATTCTTTAACAAATAAGACCTTCACTTTATAGCTAAAGCTATGACCAAGATATGCTTATTTTTAAAAACTCCAGTGTAGACATTTCAATTGGGGGTTTAAGTTTAGGCCTACTTCTCAAAGAGAATCTTGATTTGCTAAGTGACCTCTTGTGACTTGGTCAAAAAGAGCTGAACATAGTGACTAAATGACCGTCGAGTTTTATCCCCACCTCTCTCACTCCCCTTTCCCTTGCTGGTATGCATTAGAATAAAAAGCATTACTATGACGTCCTTATTTAGAAGAATGGCCAGGAAAAACACATTACTATCATTCATGAGAGAACACATTTTTTTGTTAATATTTATTTAACACAGAAAGATTTACAATTATATGTCATGAAATATAGTGCTAGAGTACACACCTCTCCCTGATCCAATAAAAAAGTGACCAAACTACAGAAAACATTTTGATTTCAAAATACAATCATGTATCTTTTAAAATATATGTGTTTTTATTAATTTCAAAGAGGAAGGGAAAGGGAGAGAAAGATAGAAACATCAATGATGAGAAAGAATCATTGATTAGCTGCCTCCTGCATGCCCCACACTGGGGATCAAACCCGCAACCTGGGTTTGTACTCTTGGCTGGAATCAAATCTGGGACCCTTCAGTCTGCAGGCCAATGCTCTATCCACTGAACCAAACTGGCTAGGACACAATCATATACCTTACCATGAGAAGGAAGGATCAGAAACGATTGGCTATACTGCATTCATAAAAAAAAATAATTTTAAATTGTATTATAAACTAGAGGCCCAGTGTCCAAAATTCATGCACAAGGTGTGTGTGTGGAGGTGTCCCTCAATCCAGCCTATACCCTCTCCAATGTCCGACTGCCCATTTAGACCCAATCTCACCTGGATTCACAATGCGGGACTGCTGGTTCCCAACTGCTCACCTTCCTGCCTGCCTGATTGACCCTAACTGCTTCTGCCTGCCAACCCGATGACCCCCTAACCATTCCCCTACCAGCCTGATCAACATCTAACTGCTCTTCTGCCAGCTCGGTCACCTCTAACTGCCCTCCCCTATACACCTGGTTCCTCCCAATTGTCCTGCCCTACAGATCTAGTCATCCCTAAATGCCCTTCCCTGCCTTCCTGGTCACCCCTAACTGCTCTCCCCTGCAGGTCCTCCCAACTGCCCCCCACTGCAGGCCTGGTCCCCCCAAACTACCCTCCCAGAAAGCCTTACCCCCCCCACCCTAAAATGCCCTCCCTTACAAACCTGATTGCCCCCAATTACCCTCTCTTGTAGTCCTGGTCCCTCCCCTGCTGGCCATCTTATGGCAGCCATCTTGTGTCCACATTGGGAAGGCCATCTTTGACCACATCGGGGGTGGCCTTCTTGTGTATTGGAGTGATGGTCAATTTGCATATCACTATTTTATAAGATTGGATCTCAATTAACACTGTATTATTATTTTGTAATATATTTTATTGATTTTTACAGAGAGGAAGAGAGAGGAATAGAGAGTTAGAAACATCAATGAGAGAAAAACATTGATCAGCTGCCTCCTGCACACCCCCTACTGGGGATGTGCCCACAACCAGGGTACATGTCCTTGACCAGAATCGAACCTTGGACCCTTCAGTCCACAGGCTGATACTCTATCCACTGAACCAAACCAGTTAGGGCAACACTGTATTGTTAATAGCACTGACCTACTTACCAATACTATGGAAATGCCCAACTTTTTGTGTAGAATAAAAGTATTTTATACTCTACTTCGAGATTTTTTTGCCTTTGACTCTTTCCCCCAATACTCAGCTGGCAGCCCAAGTCCTAACCCTCTTTCCTCTCTGAAAGAATGTTTACCCAAGACTGAAGCTTGCTCCCTCTATCTTGATCCTCAAAAATATTCCCATTTTGATATTGGCTTGTTATAGTCCTGGAAAAACAAAAACAAATCATCAATAGTAAGTATTATGCAGGGACATTAACATTTTTGTTTGTTTGCTTTTAAATTTAGTAGTAAACTAGATATTCAGAAATTCACATGTATGAATTGCATGAAATGGTTGGTCACAGCGATTTCTTAAAAGGATCCATGTGTTAGATATGATCTAAAGGCTTTATTCTGAATCCTTATTCTCTTGTCTATAATTCTTTAAAGTACTGTAGCTTCATCATATAATTATAGTGTTGGTCATACAAACTGATTGATGCAAGGATACTGGTTACCAGCCTATAGAAGTTAGTCTAACAACACTGTGAGAGGCTAGGGGATTCTATTATCCTTTTAGTGTCTGTGAACTGTTGAATTCATTTTTATTTATTCATCACTATTTTGTAAGAATATAGTCCAGTTTATGCATTTGGCCTATAGATTAATTGGTGAATGTCAGAGATCTCTTGAAAGTCAATATGATTGCCTCTTATCAAGGTGCTTCAATGGCAAGTTATTGAAATATATACAGTAAACACACACACACACACACACACACACACACACACACGCACACCTTGCAATTTTGGCTAGTTTCTGTAAAAGTTTATGTCAATATTTTTATTCTTGGGATAATTATTAGTAAAGTTACAGCACTGTAGGATAACTAGGGTAGCAGACTGAGGTAATAAAAAAGCTATATTACTTCATCTCTGAGGGCCTTAATGTACTTTTAAATATTGTTAAGAGAAAGGACCCTGGATCCACACTATGTTTGAAACTTTGTTCTGCCACTTACTATGTGAACTTGGGGATTCTGATTCTACCAGAGTCACCATATGGCACAGCTGCGCAGACATTGTGGTCTGATGAATGCACACAGGGACCTCCGGGGCAGTGAGCCTGATCTTCTATCTCAGCCGGTTGTCCTCGGTATTAAATCAGTAAAGTGCTTAAATCAGTGTCTGACAAGCACTCTGTAAGTGTAGATATTATTATCCTTTGGCTAATAAGGGACATTTTTACCAGTAGGGTTATGAAAACCACATCTAATGAAATGAACCACTCGGCAGAGGAAGAGAAAGGGCATAAAGTGTCCCTTTACTTGAGAGGGTGAGAAAATGTGCCCAGGACCAGTGGACTAAGTAAACAGGAGTCAGCCAATATCCCATGGGATGATGTGGAGCATAAAAACCCATATACGAGTCTAGAATCATATATATGTTGAATTGGATTCCTGCTTGGTCATCTATTAGTTATGCAATTTGCACAAGATAATTAAATTTTCTGAGCCTTCCTATGGGGATAAAAATGCCTACATCATCAGATTGCCATGAGAAATAAGAGAGTTTATGTAGGATAGCTAAAAAAGCACCTAGGAGGTGCTTAATGGATGGTTATTGGTGCTATAATGATTCACATTAATATTTTGGCAAGCAGCAGGGGACTATCTGCCGAGAGGTAGAGGGGTGATTTGGTACTGAGCTGGGGTAGAAGACAGCCAAGTGATTAGGCCTGGAGAGAACACGTGTCCATTTAGCCACCTAAAAGGTGGTCATCCTCACTCAGATCAGCATCTGCGTGCTGATGAGCCCTGCCCTCTTAAGTTCTGAATAAAGAAAGAAAATGTCACCAAACAGACTGGAACCCAGGGAGCCAGCCAAGATCTCTGGTGGCCGAAGAATGCAGGGAGCCTTCAGTAAACCAGTAGGGAAAGAAGCTACTTTTAGTAGAAAACAGAGAGAGAGCGAGAGGGGAGGGAGAGAGGGAGGGAGGGAGAGAGAGAGGGGGGGGGAGATATTGATCAAGTTTGGGATACAAGCGAGCAGAATGCAATGACCCAGAGGAAGGCGCAATGACACCATACCGGCAACAGGTGCTGATTGCACACATGACTGGGTGTTCTTACAGTATTGCCAAGTAGGCTGGTGAGATTCATCCTGAATTACTGAAAATACATTTTCATAGTGACTTCCTCAAACTAGTGTTTGCTTATTTATTTTTTTTAATCTCCAATCCCCTCCTGATTCCATAGTACTACTGAGTAAAACACATATAGTTTATTGGATTTGAGACCTTTCTGAGTCTAGATAATATTGCAGCACATTTTCTTGTTCCCAGTTCTCACAGAAAATCTTTTTGGCAACCAGTGCTTAGACAATGTGCGGGTACCTGGCCAAATCATTTTAGAAATGTAGCCATATGAATAGTTAGTCTAGGGTGTTCAGTAACTATTGTTGCTACTTAAAAGTATGCATTATTCATGACTTCTTAATAGAAGTGAATAAACATTATACCTTTCATTCACTTATAAACATAGGTTTAGACTGATCTCCATAAGGAAGAAACATGGGAAATTAACATCGTAATTCTTTTTTATTTATTTTTTTAATCTTAGCAGCTAATTGAATATTCCAAGCAATCCAGAGATTTAAGCATACTGTCCCCCTTCAAATCAAGGAGATATCCCATTTCTGTTCCTCTCCCAAAACTCTGAAGCATTTCCACCCTTCCATTCCATCATGGACTACCTGAGATACCTGGCTCCAGCATTCACTTAATCCTGCACACCAGCGTCAGTTAGCCTTGCATTGTGGGAGTGTTTGGTCTTTGTATGCTTTATTTTAGTGAATTTTTCTTGGCAGAGGCCCTGCTCCTGCCTGGGAGCTGATTGAGCTTCCGCAGAGCCAATATGTTTCTCAGTTCTCCAATCTAAATGCTGCCAAGAACTTCCTATCGTGTACCATGAGAGATTCAGCAGCACACGCAACCCCATTCATTAAATAAACAGTTAACTACGCAACCCTTGGCAAAAGGCACAACCCATCTGACATTTGAAGCACTCGGGACTTTCCAAAGGAAATAATTAAAGAACGCATTAAGAAGAAATACCCTAGTGCTTAGCAGTCATAATTAAAAAATAACAGTTCCCAATCTGGTGCTTTCATATGTTTAGGGTCCTTGAAATTAGAAATGAAGAACAGTTATTTATGCTCAGTTTTCCAGCAAACCTAGAAAAGGCTACATCCTTGCCCACTCTTATTAGCAGAAGTGAAATAAAACAACTATGTGCATCAGGCTATAAGGTCAACTTAGTGTGATTACACAAGCTACCTTATTTTGCCATTTAGATGCTTTAATACATTTAAAATGATCAAACTAAGTACCCTTTAATAAATACTATTTGTTTAGTCGATGGGATCTTTCAGATTGTGGAATTCATAGGAGACAACAAACAGTTATGAAATTTAGAAAGTATTCGCCTAAGCATAAGGATTTGACAGTGATTACTTCACAGAAAGCTTCTTTGCTTTTTAGACCTAATCACTTCTTTACTGAGATGACAAGCACTCTCTTCTTAAACATTTAGAATCTCACACAGTAAGATTATAATAGTAACAATGGCTCCTTGTTACTGGATGCTTAAGACCAAGAATTCAGTACTGTATGTGTTTAACCCTATAAAATAAGTAGTTACAATCTCATTTGACAAAAAGAGAAACTTCTTCAGAAAAACTGAGGAACTTGCCCAAGGCAGTGTAACTAGTTAAGTAGCTGAGTAGGAACTCAAACCTAGGGCTGTTTGAATCTGTACCACACTCATACCCATATTCATAACCATATTCCTAGCCTGTTGATTATGCAGTGCATTGCCTTCATAAAATCATATTAAAATCACAGAACTGATTTTTACACAAGTTTCTTGGGAACAAGTCTACTTTGTAAAGTCTTTTCATCTAGGATGCTAAAAGCCACAGCATTGGCTGTCTTACATGACCGCCTCCCTGTTTCCTTTGAGAGTTCTCAGGTGGAGGTGTGATTGAAAAGGCTGTGTATATGCATCACCCTTGATACAGATAATAGTGTGGTGAAGGCCTGGTGGAATGTGGGGTGGAGGAGGTCAATGGGAAATATGGGAGAAATCTATACTTCAAACAATAACTACTTTTTTTTTAAGCCAAGGCCAGCAGCTATGGCAAGAAAGGGGATTCATACAACTTGAGTACAGTAACCTCAGATCAGATCACCAGCTCTTGAAATCTCAGGTCCCGGATGCTTGTTAGAGGCCTAAAGTTTTTATTGCTGAAGGGAACTTGGCTACCATAAAAAGAGTTCCATGGAAAAAAAACCAAAAAAGCTATAGTCTATCCCTGGCTTTGGAAACAGGCATTCACATTCTGTCCACTCCTTCCTGGTTCTGCCCTGCTAGCTGAGTGTTTTTGGGGCAAGTGGCTTGCTTCTGAGAGACCCACATTGCAGTGCAGTCAGAGGGCTCTTTGCTTCCTCCTGCACTGAGCCATTGGCCAGGGCATCCAAATCTCTTCCACTGATGGGCCCATTCCTGCTATTTTACTGTAAGAAGCTCTACCAGAGCCTCGTGATTATTGAAAAACAGTAATTGGTGTGCTAATTCGCTTTTTTCCCCCCTGATTTTCTACATTTTTTTCTAGTTGTACATTTGTTCTTCAAATAATAAATAATACAATTTTCTGGCATGAGGCCAGATTCACTAACGTGTTAAAATCAAAATGACTGCAATAATTTATTAATTACAACTTTACAAATTATTATAATAACAGGACTGTGATTTTACACAGGAAATCTCTTCTTTTGCTACATAAAGCATTTTTTACGTGAGTTTGAATGAATAATAGCCACCAGCTTTGGTTTACTACAGCTTGGAAATCAAGATTAGAGGAACTTTAATAGTTCTGTCATTGATGTTTAACTTACCATGTAGAAAACAAAAACCTCTATGATACAATATATAAACATTATTAGATTAATGAATGTAGATGTCTTGATATGGGAGGGGATTAAAATATATTAGAACATATTATCAACAAGCTATGATAATTAAATTAAGTAGAATTAGATCAATGAATAAAGAAACAATAAATATACAAGAACAGAACCTGTGCATGTAAGTATTTAATATTATGTCTAGATTTTAAGGGCTATTCTTATAAATCTAGATATAACATTTGGTGTCATTATTTTATTCTCAGTTTAAAAATATCGTTCTTGGTTCATCGGAGAATATGTCTCCTTAAAAAACAATAATTGTGGCTACTTTTTTCTCATTGATCCTGAAAGACAATTCTAACATTCTGGATAAAGTAGGCATGCATTGCCCTTACTAGCAGCATCTGCCTGCTTGGAACAGACACTTTTAAACTTTAATTTATGGGCTGTTACATTTTGCAAGACCATGAAAGACTGATGCTGAAAATATCATCACTTCATAGCAAAATAATAGTCAACATGGCAAACTTATTGTTTCTAGTTAAGTTTTTCAGTGTCTTTTTAAATATCATTGGTGGGGGGAAATAACTTCAAAATTTTTTACTCTCAAGACTTTTATTTTTATATTTGTGCTTTAGCTCATTGTGAAGATAACACAGTTTTAAAATTAGGTTTGCGTTTAAGTTAGTTACTTCCTCTTCTGCCTTGTTGCAGAAGAGAGGGCTGCTCATTTATAATTGTACTCATTTTGCATCTATCATAGAGATAGTCCATTGGCCTGTTTATTTATTTTTTAATAAACTTGAAAAAGAGCACTGGACACTGAAGTCCCCAATACTTGTTCATGAACTGAACTTGATGCCAACTGGGACAGTCCCTTTCATTTATCTGAGCCTCAGTTTCTTCATCTGAAAATAAGAGAGGATTGATCTAATTTTCAGCTTTTTTTTTTTTAATTGGCACCTCATATCTCACATTACTGATAATAGTGGTTTTGTATTTTTCATTTTCCTCCAGAAGATTACTAATTACTGAAATTTTTAAAAAAATAAATATTTTGTATTGATTTCAGAGAGGAGGGAGAGGGAATGAGAAACATCAATGATGAGAATTATTGATCAGCTGCCTCCTGCATGCCTCCTACTGGGGATGGAGCCTGAAATCTGGGCATGTGCCCTTGACTGGAATTGAACCCAGGACCCTTTAGTCCACAGGCCAATGCTCGCTCTAGCCATTGACTCAAGCCGGCTAGGGCTGAATTACTGAAATTTTAATGTGAGAAAAATAGACATTCTTATTTAATGGAACTTGAGTTCTTTTGTCACATGTAGATGCCTCTGAAAGTTTCATTAAATAGAGCTGTTACAGGGACAGCACAGTCTTTTAGCTCCCATGGCTAACTTGTACAGATGGTGTCCAATGCTGTCTAAATAATTTTAGGCAGTTCACTGGTGATGGAATGAGGAAAGGGCAAAAGCCAGAAAGTTTCTTTTTGTGTTTACTTCCTTTTATGATTAGGATGTATTGAGCATATTTAATTGGAATTTAGCAAAAAATATTTATCTTTCTACATGGCTTAGACAAAATATTTTTATCCTCTCCAAAGTTCAACTACCTTTTGTTTTCAAATTAAAATTAATTATCTTTACTGAGAAATGATGTTATGGTAATTTGTTTTTACATTCCAGAATCAACTTTTTTTGTTATGGGGGAAGTTTTTATTTAGGTAAAAATTTTATCTGCACAGACTCTCTAAGTAGGATTAAAATGGGAAAAGATTACCCATAAACATCCTCTTATCTTTCAAAATGCC
The DNA here is from genome assembly GCA_004026805.1 of Lasiurus borealis. Lineage (NCBI taxonomy): Eukaryota > Metazoa > Chordata > Mammalia > Chiroptera > Vespertilionidae > Lasiurus > Lasiurus borealis. The sequence continues at coordinate 3,059 of PVJN01037228.1, read as the reverse complement.
TTATATAACTATCCTTATATAGACTTCCCACAATGTACGTATTGTTTTTGAAGATCTATTGCAATACTTAATATGGGGCTTGTACATTTCCTACACTTTCCTTCCTTTCTACCACCCTTTCTCCATTTCACCCCAAAGGTAAGTCCCTTCAACTAGATGCACATTGGCCTCAAGTGGACATACACGAATTACAGGTGATAACATCTATGGTGTGACTAAAATCCTATTAACCCCTCGGTCAGTTAAATTCAACATTTTACTATAGGCAAATATAGTAAATATATGCTAGGCTCCAAGCATAAGAAAATGAATTTGCACAAGAAACTTGATCTTGGATGAGAGATAGGACAATATTGAGTGCAATGATTTTAAAAAAAGTGACCATCTTGCCTCTACTCTGCTTTTAGATTTGTCTCTTCATAGTGGCAGGAGCACTGAGGAAAATTGTAAAATAATCTTTTTTGTGGCTAAAGCCCTTGCTTTGTAGTATGCCAAGTCTATACATGCTAAAATTTGTTTTTTTGGCCCAGACATGTTTTTATTCCAAATGAGTCAGACCATCTGTGTGTCTTAACTAAGAAATCTCTAATTTAATACATGTGAATTTTTGTTTCTGAGCATAATGATAGCAGGTTTGGCACCCTACATATAAACATATGTACACTGGTTAATATATAAATTGTATGTCCACACACAGTTTACACATTATCAGTTTACATGGCCATAACAATTATTTAAGAGCCATTAAACTGGTTTATTCTCACTGAACCATGTTCTTCTATTGCACTGGGCATATGCCCAGGGAAGTGAGTAAAATGGTCTTTTCTCCAATACCTTACTTTATACGTACTTACCTGGTTAAAATGAAGGTGAGGGGATTGAAAATGAATTACAAAATAATAAATAAGTTCATGCTGAGGATGAAAGTTGTAACATGTTTTATTTCCTTTTTTTTGAGCTGTTCCTTATCTAGGTCATAATAAAACAAATGCAATTTTCTTCCCTCTTGTGGGATGGCCCTTGTACTGTTCACTTACTGGCTAACTCTTGGTTGTATTTTGAAATAAGCACATTGCTATGAATAGGTGATGCTTGAACAGATCACAGAGATGAGAAAATAAGAATTAAATTCGGGCATTTCAAATATTCTCACTTTTTCTTAATAGAGTAAAAAAATCAAATGCATTTACAACAAACAAAAAGTAAAACTAAAACAACAGTCCCCTTTGGTAATGCTTAAGCCACATGGAATTTTCGAATGTATACATCATGAATGAAATAACTGTTGAAAAACTACAGTGTAGTCCTGCATACAGAGTAATAAGCCTCTCAGCTTAAATCAAACTTGAAGAGACATTTTAATTAAGAGTCACATGAAAATTTCCATGAATATTTGATTCATTTAAAAATATTTAATTGAGGACAAATGGAAGGGAAAACCTTGGTCTAATAACCCATGTAACTTACAGCAAGGTCATCTGTTTGTATAGTGGCAAGTAGTTATTTGTGAATCTTCTACTTACTAACAAAGTGCAATAAAAAACAAAACAAAATGGGAAAAACACCTGAGATTTCCTGCTGAGATATTAAAACAAAGTTTGAAGTTAACATCATGAGATATGCAAAGAGTGTTAGACATGGTCATGATATAAGACTTTCATTGAGCTCTATGGCCCTACGTATTTTTCGATAAAATAGGGTACCATTATCTATTTCCTAAGATACTTGTGAGAAGTAAACACATAATGCATATAAATCTTTTGTAATAGAGCCTGGCAGAGAGTAAAAACACTCATCAATCTGAACTGATAGGGTTGTTGTTTTTGTTGTTACATATCCAGAAGCCCTCTCCCCAGTGAATGTAAAACTCCTATAATTGCTGCTTCTTATGTATATGTATTTGCTGGCTAAGAAACCCCATCTACAGAGAAATTCTGCTGTATACTTCAAACTACAATGTTAATAAATATCAGGATATACAAGGATTCCCCCCAATTTGCTTTGATCATTTTGACCCTGCTGCTCTATTAATTACTTTAAAACCCTGACCAATCAAGTGCCATGTTAGCTGTTACCCTTTTTACATTTATATTGTACAACAACATTAATTCATTTAGAGTGATAAGCCTACAACACAAACGTATTACTCTTCTTCTTCCACATTTAAGTGTGAGGGGCATTTTAAAAAAAATTCTAACAAATGTTGGAGGACAGGGAAAAGATCACCACAGCAGTGTTTGGAAATTAATATGGCAGCTAAAACAAAACAGCCCCCTACCCGCTAAAACAGCAAATATCAAATCAATGACAGAAAAATCTAAGGCCTTATTTTATACTAATGACTATCTTTTGGAGACAAATGATATAAGCTCCCGAAGCAGGAAGTGAAATTTTGCATTTTGAATTACTCTTGAAAAAGTCAATATTCCAAAAAAAAAAATATCTGGATTCCACAACAGATCCAAATTAGTGTACAATAATGTATCATCATTGGTTATTAAGATGCTAGAGTATATGGAAATTTGTTGAAAGTTGAAACTATTAAATAAATTGCAACTAAATTGCAAATAAAAAAAAGAGATGTGTGAATAATGGTGAATGACAGAAACATAACAGAAAGAAGCAAAAAAAAAAAAGAGATTACATGAGAATTTTTAGAAGGTGGAGTGCTTACTGGCTTCTCCTTGTTATTATAATTGAACTATGTTCAGGCCATTTTAAGATACGTCTAACTTTAGAAAAATAGGGTGATTATGAAATCTGGGTCACATGAAGTAATAGTGTAGAGCTGAGAGATATCTGCCTGCCCATCCAAAATTGCTTTTCTGTCTTTATAGAGTTGCCTTTCAAAGAATACAAAATGAGAAGGGGGAAAAATACACATTGTGCTTCTCGAGACACTTCTTCTAGGAAAATGATTCTACCTCTGGAGAATTTAAACTGGAGTGATGTTCACTGTAAAAGTAATTTACACCCTACAAAATGAGGTTTGAAAGGGAAGTTTTCTAATACATAGGCCAGCTTTCCATTTATATGCACAGGAGATTCTCCAGTTTCCT